>RJWM01000732.1:114583-194062 GCA_004363535.1 Dasyprocta punctata
TCGCGCTTGCCAGGGCAGGCGCTTAAGCTGCTGAGCTAAACTCCCCAGCCCTGGTTTTTTGAGGTAGGGTCGCACTATGTAGCTCAGGCTGGCCTTGCGCTCGCGTTGTAGCCCAAGCGGGCCTCGAACTCACAACGCTCCACCTACCTCAGCCTCCCGAGTGCTGGGATTAAAGGCGTGCGCCACCACGCCCGGCTTCCTTCTTCCCTTTCTACTTTCCCCATCCCAGTTGTTCTTTCCTTTAGAGCACTTTCTTTTCCTTTCATTATCACAACCTCTATTGTACATTTGGGATCTTATTACTCTTACAGTTTATTTTTTTTAACACTAGGGAGACAATATGATATTTGCACGTGAGTTTGATTTACTTCACTTATGAGTATGGCCTCAAGTCACCTTACAAAAGCCTCAAGATTATCCTTCTTTACAGCTGAGTAATACTCCACTGCACAAAAATACCACATCCTTTCTATCCATTCTGCATTTGATGGGAATTTGGGTTGTTTTCAAGATTTACTTATTACAAAGTGTGCTGCTATGAATATGGGTGCACATATATCACTGTGGCCTGATGTTTTCAATTATTTTGGGGAAATACCCAAAAGGGGAATAGCTGGACTGAATGGGACTCCCAATCTTAGTTTTTTGAGAAATCTCCACATTGATTTCCACAGTGGTTGTACTGTCTACATTCCCACCAACAGTGGAGAAATGTTTCTTTTTCTCCACAGCCTTGCCAACATTTGTTATCAGCTGATTTCTTGATGGCAGTCATTAAATTGATAGCATTCCCTGATGCAAACAACAAACTCACTGAGAGAGAAATTATGGAAACAACACCTTTAACAATAGCATCCCCCAAAAATGAAATTCTTAGGAACAAACCTAACAAAGGATGTAAAAGTCCTATACATTGAAAACTATAGTACTCTAAAAAAGGAGATAGAAGAAGATGTCAGAAAATGGAAAGATATCCCTCTTGGATAGGAAGAACCAACATAGTCAAAATGACCATGCTCCCAAAACTCTTATACAGAGTGAATGCAATTCAGACCAAAATACCATTAACATACCTCACAGATCTAGAGAAAACATTCCTAAAATTCATTTGGAAAAGAAGAGAACTAGAATAGCGAAGGCAATCCTGGGTTACAAAGGCAATGACTTGAAACTACACAACAAAACTACTGTGATAAAATCAGCATGGTACTGGCAAAAAAAAAAAAAAAAAAAAAAAAAAAAAAAAAAAAAAAAAAAAAAAAAAAAAAAAAAAAAAAAAAAAAAAAAAAAAAAAAAAAAAAAAAACAGACCTAAGGATCAATGGAACAGGAAAGAAGATGCAGACACAGCTACAAAGACACTCAGCCACCTTATCTTTGACAAAGGGGCTAAACATGTTCACTGGAAGAAAGATAGCCTCTGTAATAAATGGTGCTGGAAAAATTGGCTTTCCACATGCTGAAGACTGAAACTAGACCCTTGTCTGTTACCATGCACTAAACTAAAGTCAAAATGGATCAAAGATCTAAATATTAAAATATAAACATTAAGTCTACTGGAAGACATGATAAGTAGAAATCTTGGAGATATAGGGGTAGGCAAAGAGTTCACGAACAAAAGGCAAACCACCCAGGACATAATTCAAAGAATGAACAAGTGGGATCTCGTTTTATTAAAAAGTTTTTGCTCTTCAAAAGAAATCACCAACAGAGTGAAAAGAAAACCCACAGAATGGGAAAAGAAAATAGCCAACTGTCCCTCAGACAAAGGACTTATATCTAGAACCTTTAAAGAATTGGAAAACATCAGGCCCCCAAATTCGAATTCAAAGACTCAGTTCAAAAATGGGCATCTGAGTTGAACACGCATTTCTCAGATGAGGAAATACAAATGGCAAATAAATACATGAAGAAACGCCCTTACCATTCAGCACAGGATTTCCCCTCTCTCTTTTGCTCTAGAATGAATAGAAGCCTAAATATCCTTCCTATTCCTCAGCAGTCCCTTTCTATTCTATTTTTGCAACAGTATATCCAGAAATCAATTTTACATATCTAATTATTAATGTATTAAATTCACATGTCTTCAGTAATAAACAAACAAACAAACAACAACGAACATTTGTTTCCTTTTTTCATTTCATTAAGTCTATTTTTTGCTTCCTAAAATAGTCATTTTTGTTTTTCTCTGATATGGCAATATCTATCTGAATATTTATATTTTTTATTTTTTTTATTTTGAAGAGAATAAAAGCAAACAAAATAAAAAAGAATAGAGTCAATCAAAACAAAACAGTGAACATGGTACATGACTTCAAAAAAAGATAAAAGGAAATCAGTAATGGCTACCATAATACCTCTTGTTATCTTCAAAATAACTGCCCATACCATCAGGCATAATAAAATCAAACAAAATAGTACAGAATAAAACCAATAAAAACAAAACAATGGAAACAATACAGGATTTCAAAACAATGATAGAACAACAATGGTTACCACGACGCCTCTTGTTATCTTCTAAGCAGTTGCCTATATCATCAGTCATAATACAATCAAACAAATCAAAATAGAATAAACACACTCAAAACAAAACAATGAAATCAATACAGGGCTTCAGAACAAGATGCTAGGATATTACTAATGGCCACCATAGTGTATTTTGTTATCTTTGAAATAGCTGTCCATGCCATCAAATATAATAATGTTAGACAAACTGAGACAGAATAAAACCAAACTAAACAGAACAATGAAAACAATACGGGATTCAAATCATGATAATAGATTAACAATGACCACTGCCCTCCCTTTTTAGACACTTCCTCCTCTTTCCCTTTCACAATATGTATTGTGTGTTTTGAATCCTACAATCTCCTTTAGCTTTTTATACTAAGGAGATAACATGATGTTCACCCATGTGACTCTGGGTCATTTCATCCATAAGCATGATCTTAAGTTGTATCCATTTATGTACAAGATCCTCGAGGCTATCTTTTTCTATAGCTGAGTAGCTTTCCATTGTACAAGAACGCCATGTCTTTCTTGTCCACTATGTAGCTAATGGTGAAGCTACCCCCACTTCTTTCTGGTTCCCTGTCACATACATCATTGTTCTCTCTCCTTTGACTTTCAGTCTATGAACTCCCTTTCAAGTTAAATATGTTTCTTGTATAAAGCATATCGATGGATCCTGTCTCCTGATCCACTCTGCCTGTGCTTCTTTTTATTGGTGAATTAAGGCCATCTATGTTAATGGTTATGGCCAGCATGCACTGCCTCATCTCTGCCATGTAATTTTCCTGACATTGGCTGCTTACTTTTCCTCTCCATTCAATTGTCTGTCCTGGTTGGTGATCCCCCTCTGCTGCTATTCCTGGAACTATGGTCTTTTTTATCTCTTTCTAGAATGTCTTTCATTATTCTTTGTAGGGTTAGTTTGGTGGTCATGAATTCCTTCAGTTGTTCTTTGTCATGGAAGTATCTTGTTTCTCCATTAATTTTGAAAGATAGTTTTTCAGGGTACATCAATCTGGGTTAGAAGTTGTTTTCTTTCAGGACTTGAAATACTTCACTTCAAGCTCTTCTTGACTTGATGGTTTGTGTTGAAAAATCTGTCATGATTCTGTGGGGTTTTTCTTTGTAAGTGATCTGTTTCTTTTCTCTAACAGCTTTTAATATTCTGTTCTTGTGTTGAATTTCTGGGATCTTGATTATTATATGTCTGGGTGTAGATTTATTTTGGTTATGGCTAGCTGGAGTTCTATATGCTTCACTTATCTGAATTTCACTCCCTTTTACCATGCTTGGGAAGTTTTCTGATATTATTTCTGTAAATAGGCTTTTGATGTTATTTGTATTGACCCCTGCTTTTTCACTCATACCTTTTATTCTTAAGTTATGTTTCTTTGGGTTGTCTTGCGGCCATTGGATTGTTGCTCCCAGGTTCCTTGTTATTTTTAAGAGACCTTTCCTTTCACAATCACAAACTGCAAACCTGTTCAAGGTTTGAAAGTCTACCTTCAGTTTCTTTTAAGTGGTTTTGCCAGATTTCAGTGGAGTTTTTAATTTCCTGGATATCTCTTTGAATCTATTTCCTGTATTCTAAATCTTTTTTGTATTGTTCTTTCAAGATTTCCCTCATTTTCCTATACTCCTCCATTTTTTTAAATCTGTCTTCTTTAGAGATGCCTAGCAATTCTTTTATTATGTTTTTCATTTCTTCTTTTACCTGAGTTAGTATTTCTGTTCTAATTTCTGTTATAGCCTCATGAAGTTTTTTTCTTTATTTCAGTTGCCATCACCTCAGAAAGTTCAGGTGTGCGACTCTCGATCTCTTCTATGTTTGCCTCTCCTGGACTTGCTCTGCTTAGATTGGAGGCCACAGACTGCCTTTTGTTTCTTCATCTTGACATATTCCTGGGTTCTTCTGGACAGATGGGTACTGAGGTCCCAGCACTTCCTGCATTGGTTGCAATTTTTCTGAAGTGTGACTGTTTGGGTCTTCTAGTCAGTGTGCATTACAGATATCTGATGGTGGCCATTGGGTGTGCTGGTACAGGGCTGTCTGCTGCTTTTCCTAGCCTGTGTTGGCTACCTGAAGGCTAGTGGAGTGTTCTCAGGGGCGGGGCTGACTGCTGCCTGCAAAGCTGGCTGGTCACCAGCGGGGATCCTCCACTAAGGCCCCTGGAGGGTGCCTCCAAACCAAGCTGACTACCCACAGGGAACTTCCACAATGGCCACTAGAATGTGTGCAGGGTCAGTGCTGGCTGCAACCTGCAGACCTGCACTGGTCACTGGTGGGGATCCTCCACTACCACCCCTGGAGTGTGTGAGGGGGCAGGGCTGGCTGCAGCATCCAGACCAAGCTGGCTACCCTTAGGGAACCTCTGAGATGGCCCCTAGTATGCGCGTCGGGGCAGGGCTCAGTCCAAGCAATTTCCACAAGTTTGCACCCAGCTAGGAGCTGCTAGTGGAAGCCGGGAGCACTTCTGGTTCTGGGCTTGCCCAGCCCAGCTCCAAAATTGTTCCCAGTCAATTGCTCTCTCCCACAGGAGGATGGAGTCCTCTGCACTCCCCACCAGCCAGTTCAGTCTTCCAGGTCTGCTGCTCTCATCTACTGCCACTCTCCTCCAATGCTGCCTCTTTCTGCAGAGGCCTCCAGGGTCACCGCTACCACGTCACCTTGATCGTGTGTCCCCAGGTTCCAGTAGCTCCTCTCACACAGTGGGTTCAGCTCTGGGCAAAGGTACCACAAGCTACCACCTTCTTCTTCATTTAAGTTTTTCTTTTAACTCTGTGGGCTTCAATTCTAACTTTAGATTCTTCCTGGGTCCAGGGGACCCACTTCCTTCCTTCTTGTCTTCCCCATAATGCTGTATTCCAGCATCTGGATGGTATCTCTCAGAGAGGCTGTTTGCTCTGCTGCTTACTGTTACGGCATCTTCGCGGAAGTCTACCTGGATATATTTTTAAAAGTATGATTACATCGATGCTTCTTCAGTTTCAGTTTCAATCTTTTGATTCCACTAAGCAACTAATGCAGTGTAGGTATCTCCTGCACATCATAGTACCCTCACCCACACTCCATATCCCCACACATCCTTTTTACCCAATCAGATTTTCAGAGAACTTATACTGTACTTATACTTGCTAAGATAAAGAACATTTATTTCATAATAATGAAAAGCAAGGCACTTAATATGATTGTTTTCTTTTTTTCTGAACAAGGTTTTGCTGTCCCTGATGTTATAAAATTTTTTATTTTACAACTTTCCATATGGTTACCATTAAACTCCCTAACTTGTATAAATTTCTTCTCAACACACTTACACTCATCAAGGATTTGACAATATCTTCTAGAGGAGTTTTGCCGGGGGGGTTAAACCTCTTCGGTCAGAGCTGTCCCCTGCTTCTCTTTTCACTGCCCTCTCTCCCTTCATATCCACCCTCTTTCCTGTTTCACATTTTGCTTGTTTGTTTGGTTCCATTTCTTCTTTCAGTACACAAATTCCTCTCCAGTTTCTTAAGAAAGGATACATAGCAGATAATTTTAAGGTCTTAGATTGTGTGAATGATTTTAATTCTACTTTACTCTGTATTGTTGTGTATCTATTCAGTTAGGCAATCAACTTTCCTCAGATCTGTGAACACAACCCATTCTTAATTTTAATCTACATAATTGCTATACAATATTAAATTTTTAGTGTGACTCTCTATATAGGACATTTGTCTTTTTCTTTCCCTTCTTCCTGAAAGAATGTGGCATTTCAAGTCAATGATGCAGCTTGCTACGAGTCTTATGCTGGATGTCAGTGGACCATTTGAATAACAAAATGTGTGCTTCAGTTCTGAGTCAGTGTTTCTCTGGTGGTTTCTTCTCCCTTTTTCCCATGTTCTTTCTTTTCGTTGCTAATTTGGATAGTCAGTGTCTGAGATTAGCCTTCTCATTTAATTTTACTTTTCCAATAATTTTAATTGTTGGGTTTTCTTGATATAATTTCTGAGAAAATCTTTCAATTTTAAGTTTAAACTCTACTTTGTTTGTGAAGTATAGTAATTCATTTAAAAATCTTGCATTTAATTATCTGAATTCTCATGTTTGGTTTATTTCTACCACCTTTTTTTTTTTTTTCCTTTGGCACCAGGGATCTAACTCACAATCTCGTGCCTGCCAGGCAGGCACTTAAGACACTGAGCCAAACTCCCAGCCCTAGTGTTTTGAGACAGGGTCACACTATGTAGTTCAGGCCGGCCTTGGACTCACATTGTAGCCCAAGCCAGCCTGAAACTCGCAATGCTCTTCCTACCTCAACCTCCAGAGTGCTTGGATTAAAGGTGTGCGCTACCATGCCCAGTTCTACCACTTTTTATTTAACCAGACTTATTGTTAAATTTCAGGTATACATAATGATCACATTCATCATAGGGAATTTGTACTTGTACATGATATAACTTGATTCTTTTTTTCCCCATTTCCTACCCTCACTTCAACCCTTCTTCCCCTCCCTATTTACCAAAGTTTTGTTTTCATTTTTTCTTTCTTTTATCATTTTCCCCTTCATTCCCCCACGGCACTCCCTAGTACTCCTTCCCATTTGAACATTTTCTTCATATTTCATGTTATCCTATATCACAATTATGCATTTTGGCCTAACATTTTCATCAATTTTCTGACTATTCCCATCTTCAATGTCATTCTTTATCCCTTTTTATGATAGATGATAAATACATAGTTAGATAGATAGATAGTAGGTATCCAAACTACTTATTCTCTGATTTTGTTCAAGATAAAAAAAAATATTATATTGATTCTTCTTTTGTATTTGTTCTCATACTATTGGTTATAAAAGATTTTTAAAAACTGCTAAAACCAAAGCTGTGAAATACCATAACATAAAGGATACTGAATACAGAGAAATCATCTTGGGATGAGAAATGTAAGTTAGTGGTCTAGCTTTATTCTGAGGCATCACTTGGGATCCAGTTCAATCTGTTGTGGTTCTGTCCTTTCCCCTAGACGTCCACTGTTGCCTGTGATGTTGGTATTGAGCCTTGTGCAATCAGAGAAATCTGTGTTATTTCCATCAGGTAAAGATAATGAGAGAAATGTCATGAATACAACTATTTTTACCCACCTGAGGTTGATGCTTCATCAATTATTTAGACATCTAAGTGAATGTTTCACTTAGTTCATACTAAACCCCAAGTGCCAGAAAGTTCATCTATAAATTTAAATTCTATGTTTATGGACGAAGGGAAGAACAGAATTTTTGGGACTGCTAACTGTCTTTATAAAGAGGCATTCCTGAATGCCTAGAGGTGTTTGACCCCTCACTAATTTTGACAGATTACCAGTAACTTTGTACTTGGAGCTGTTTTTCTTTGCCAATTTTGATTACAGCCTTAACAGATTGCTTTTGTTGCTGTTGCTGCTGCTGTTGCTGTTTCATTGGAACTCTTCTGTCTTTCTCTTAGGCTGCCCACGTGCCTAACACATTTCATTTCCTGACTGAATGTCCTATGTCTTGCTGACTATGTATGGGAGCCTTTAAGTGATGAGCACTACATGAAACTTTCACTTAAATATCTTTTATTTAGCATGTGACCTATTCACAAATACATCTGGTATAGGGCCGGGGATTTAGTTCAGTGGCTTAAGCGCCTGCCTGGCAGGTATGAGTTTGTGAGTTTGATCACTGGTACCAAAAAAAAAAAAAAAAAAAGAAAGAAAAGAAAGAAAGAGAATACATTGGTATATTTCATTCAGTGCATTAGACTTTCTAGAGAACAACAATCTTGCTTTCTCTAAAAACATAGAAGGAATACTGACTTTGTAGTGCTATGAAAAAATACTGGGGTTCTAACACCTTCATGATCAGACAGTATTGCATTCCAGTGCATTGTATTGTATTGTACTGTATTGCATTTGGATTATTTATGATTTCTCTGTTATTGCCTCTTCCCCCATCCTGTCTCTCATCCTTTGTGACCTATGTAAGGTTACTGGTCTTTTAATTTTCTGTTAGTTTCACGTAGCATAGTGACTAGTACAGTATGTACTAGTGGAATATTTCAGAATATTTGTGGAATACATTATAGTATTCTGTAGGTATAGATCATTTAGGAAATTGGGTATTTGGATTAGAATGATATATTTTGATTTTAAAACATATTACTAGTCATCAATTATACATATTGTGTAATCAAACATATATTTCCTGAGTGTCTACTATGTATAGTGCTAAGTCCTTTCCATGGTTTAGATAGTAAATGTTCCCCCGAATCCCACATGTTGATTTGTTTAGTCCATGTGGGCAGTAATTTTTAGAGGTGGGGTCTTTGGGAGATGACTTCATCAGCAGACTAATCCCTTTATGCATTCATAACTTATCGGGCCACTGAGACACAGTGGAATCCTTAGGAGTTGGGTTCTGGTGGGAGGAAACATCTTACTGAGGACCTACCCTTGAAGGGAAGAGTTTATTTCTTGCTCTGTCTCTTTCTGCTTCGTGACTGCCACACTCACCATGAGGTGAGCAGCTCCCTCTGCCATGTGCTCCTGTGGTCACAGTGCTGGGGCTCTGCATAGACCCAAGAGTGACAGGATGGATATAGGCTGGGACTTCTGAAACTCAGTCATGATAAACCTTTCCTCCTTTAAACTGATTTTCTCAAGTATTTTGTCACAGTAACAGGAATCCTATATGCATAACCCCTAATAGCAGTTAATCACCTTGATGCATTGTTTTACCTGAGGTGTGTAGAAATTCCAGTCCATGTTCTAAGTACCAAAAATAAGACTCAAATGGATTATTCATGTTGTCCAAAAATCCATAGCAATACCTCCTCTTCTCTTCTCTCTCTCTCTCTCTCCTCCACCCCCACCCACAGAGAAAGAGAAGCTGTTTTGGTTCTGCTGCTCCTAGTCTCTGTAACACTGGATGAAAAGAGAATTAGCATTTATCTTGAAACCAAAGTGACAAGCATTGAAATCATAGCCTGCCACTGACTAGTTAACCATAGGGAAGTCTTGGCATCATATAAAAATGTTAGTAAAATCAACTTTATCATTATTGAGGGATAAATCATTGTATCGTGAAGTTGCTCCACCTTGCTCTAAATTCTGTGATAGTAAGGATATTCTCTTTTATTCACTTCTGCTGTATCCTCAACTCTAATGAACTTTTAATCAATATCCACTGCATAAAAATGAGTGAATGAACTAATTAATGCCTCATGTTTTAACTTCAATCATGGTAAAAAGGAGGAAAATTGATTATGCATTTCTTCTATTTCTTACAGTTTTTCCTCATTCCTAAACTCTCTTGTTACTTTCTACCAAAACAGTTTCTTTTTACTTCCCTACTTCCTTCTCCAGTTATTTTCTTCTTTTCTGTTCCCTCTCCTTACCTCCCTGTCTGTCCTCTCTTCCTATTTTCTTCTTTTTTCTTTCATTTCTCCATTCTATCCCATATATAAAAATGCTTTTCTCAAATTATTCCCAGCCATGTACTGTAAATTAATTGCTCTAAATGGGGCCAGTAAACAATGAAATATTGTATATTATCCCAGGAGGAAAAATAGAAATGCAAGACATAACTTATTTTTATTGTCTATATAATACATTATTATATCAAATCTATTCATTTCTTCTAGGTCCTAGATATCATTTCTAGGGTATTATCTTAGGACAGAAGTTTTATGATACTGCATGTGTGCTGACCAATAATGTTTTTAGTCAATAAAATCTATTTTCACTCTTGAAAAATATGATCACCAAGCTAATTTATACACTTCCTTTAAGGGGCTTGGTGTATACGCTGCAATTACTAAGCATCCACTGTGGGTCAACATGTTATATTCATCAACTTTCTCCTTCCAGGCAGCAGTCCTGCAGGCTAGAGGTGATTCTACTTACGCTGAGCCAAGAGTAAAAATGAGATTCAGGGAGCTTAAAAGTTCCTTGCACAATGAATGCTTCAGAACTAAGTGCTGGAATCAGTATGCAAATTCAGCATTTTCTAGGAAGCTCACGTTCTTCCTCCCCACACACACACTAGGCTCTCTCCCTTGACAGGCTGTCTTGACAAAGAGCAATCTGGCTTCCTTGACTGAACTTCTCATCTACTCTTGCTTTGGCATAATTACGGTCTGGCTTTCTCAAACACCTGGACAGAAATGTGTTGCCAACTAAAGTGAAAGGGGAAAAAAAACCTGTGTACCCCATAATTTTCATAATACAGCAATGTTGATGCATTCAGCAGCTGCTGCTTTGCATGGGGCATGCAGAACAAGGCCAACTGTAGGTAAACTGGGCCAAGCGTTGGCGGCTTTCTGAAGTTTTCAAGTCCTCCCTGAATCCATGGTAGAAGAGGACTTTGAATCCCAGCTCATCTTAATATTATGTGCTATGTTAAATTGCTATATAAAGAGATTTTTGAGATGTACTTCCTCAGGAGAAAAGCTCCAAACCTTAAGGAATTATGATTCACTTATTTGCCCAGATTCTGTTTTTTGATTGTATTTCTGCTGAATTTGAATTCCTCACATTTCATTTCCACATTTTTTTTTCTTTTCATACTCACTGCCATTGTTAAATTTGGACCTATTGCATTTCTGACATTTTTTTTTTAAAGCAAACTTATCCAGGTACAGTGGCTATAATCCTGGTGCTCAGGAGACTGAGGCAAGAGAATCTCTAGTTTGAGCTCAGTCTGGGCTATATAGTGAGTTCAAGGACACCCTGAAATGCATAGCTAGATCTTGTCTCAAAAAGAAAAAATTAAAAACTGATAAAGCAACTTGTAAATCATTTTTATACTTCTAGATTAGTAGCTTTATTAGTGTTCTGTTTAGTCTGTAACAAATTACCAAAAACTCTGTGGCTTAAAACCCACATTTATTATTTTAAAGTTCATAAGATTAGAAGTCAGAACCTGGTTTCATTTGCCAAAAACCAAGCTGCTATGGCTCTGTGTTCTCCTGGAGGCACTGGGAAAGAACCCCTCTCCCAGCCTTGCCCAGCTTCTAGCAGCCATTCATATTCTTTCCTAGCTGTGTTACTCCTGCTTCAAAGCCAGTCACACAGGGATGAGTCTTCCACATGCCACCCTTCTCTTTGGCTACTTCCCCTCTTCTGCACCCATCCTGTACATTAAAAGACTCATGATTCCATTTCACCTACCTGGAAAACCTCCTTGATTCTGTATGTTCCTCCACTCAATCCCAACTGCAAAGTGTCTCTGCCATCCACACAAGGTCACATTGGCATATTCTGGGCATTAGGATGTAGGTATCTGACCCCTCAGGACCTTAACAATCTTATCTCTTTATCTTTCCTCAAATGTGGATTTAACACTATCTCATTATTTTGCCTCAGTCAACCTGTATATACAATAGGAGCATTGACAGTTTGTTTTGTAAACAAGTTTGCTGTTATAAAATTCCTATCATTGTTCTAAATTTTGTTCTAGTTTGTATTACTGTGGATAATCCTGTCACTTATATTTCTAAATTTTTTTGTTGCATAAGTTTCCCTCTAGGCACATGGAATTATTTAAATATATATTAATTGGAATTAAGTAGAATTAAAAATTCAGTCCTTCCATCATTTTAGCCTCATTTTAAGTTCTGGCTGGTGACTCTTATATTTAGAAGCATATAAAACATGACAGAGGTTCAATTAGACTCTCCCTTAAAATATTATCATATAATATTACATTGACCTGTGTGAAATTACTTTCTCTGTAAGTCCCAGGCAATCAACATGGTGTGGTTTATAGAAACTCCTCATAGATGCTAGTCACTTCAAATTCATTCCCTTCAGGAGTTTTCCCATGCTTCTGTTAGCATAAAAAAATGAGCTGTTAAAATTAATTATTAAACTCAAGCCTGGCTTATTCCTTTACTCTATCTCATACACAGAAACATGATGAGTAGTTTCCAAATTGGTTTCATACACTGGTCTTTAAAACACTCAAAGAGTATTTTTTTTCCTACAAAGCAATAAATCTGTCATGAAGTTGAAATATGACCTCTTAAAAACTGGCTTGCATTTTGCACCTGTCTAAGAGTTTTCCATATTTTTATTAAATACATGTATTTAGCATTTCTAAAGAACGCTTGCAAACTTGGCTTTTCTGCGTGGATGTGGTAACAACTACAGGGAAAAAGAAAGAAACAAAGAAGACTTTTTAATCATATAATGGGAGCACCTAGGACTGCATTTTGTATGACAGTGTGTCTCTAAAATTTTATGAAACCTCCCATTAAATAGTCATCAAGTAATGGAAGCATTCTGCTCAGAATTGGGAACCCAGTAAAATTCACTCATTCCCTATTATCCACCTTTCATTTGTTGTTTGATCTATTTATATTTTGGATTTCTCACACAAGGGAAACCATGTAATATTTTCAACTTGTGTATCTGATTTATTTTACTTAACATTATGACATCAAGAAACATCCATTCTATAACTTTTATTAAATAATGAAAAGGATCATCATACATAATTAAATTATCTGAGCACTTACAGACTACATGATACAAAGTATAAAAACATGCATATTCATACTGATATGTTTTAGAATGACAGTTAAAATGGCATGTTATCTTTATATGTTAAAATATCCTCATTGGACAGATGAACAACAGATTCAGAAAATGAGCCTGACTTTCTTTTAGTGAACATAAATGAATGCAAAGATAGGAACAGCAAAACCATATGTCAAATTTAATTACAGGAAAGGCTAAGATTTTTTTTTTCAGCACTCTGGTAGGCAGAGGCAGGAGGAAAACAAGTTTAAGCCTAGTCTGGACTACTTAGTGACTTAAGGAGACCCCATTTCAAAAAAATAAAAATTAAAAATAAAGAGCTGGGGCTGTAGCTCAGTGCAAAGACACTGGGTTGAGGGCTAGCATTTATATGGCACTGACCAGATAGTAGAAACTGTGCTAGTGACTTTAAATACATTAACAATTTTAATCTTTGCAATGACCCAGTGAGGTAGATCCTTGATTACTACACTCATTGCCCAGATGAGAAAACTGAAGACCAAACAGGGGAAATGACTTCTTCAAGTTCAGCCAAATGCAACAAAACCAGGAGGTATGGCTCAAGAAACTTTATCTTAATCATTAACTAACCATGCTATTTATGTACAAAAAATGTTAAAATTGACTGCAGTATATTGTTTGTTTGGACAGAGCCATCGTTTGTTTCAGAAATGCCTGATCTCTTTCCTCTAGGAAACCTAGGCAAAAGGTTAGTGCAACTACACAAGCAAGTGAAGCCTGTGTGTCTGATAGGGATAATGGGAGAGAAATCGCTCTCCTCTATCAAGTAATAGAGTCGTGGCTCCAGACAGGTGGTTTTGTAGTTTCTAACATTTTTAGTTTCTCCCGTATCCCTGACCTTGAAGATCACAAGAGAGAACACCAGTGTCCACTCCACAGTTCTGCTATTCAGTCATTTTCCAGCCTTGATTCAGTACCTTGCTTCTGAGGGCAAGGCCTGTGCACCTGCAGTGGGGAAGAGGCCTCACTGAGTTTTGGAGGATTTCACTCCACTGCAAGAAGCACCGGACCAGAGCAAACTGCTTCTCTCTGAGCCTGAGATACCCTTGCAGAAAGGAGCTTGATTTTCCTTTAAACACAGAAAATTCTCAATTTTGAAGGCCTCTGGTTAGCAAAAGATCATACAGTTTCTGGGCAAAGCTCTGCGAGATTGTCTGAATGTATGTTGTCTTTCTTCTGGGTACAGCAAATGTTTCTGTTTCCATCATCTCTAGCAGACAGACTGCTAATTTGATAACTAAAGAAACTGCCAACTAATGCAAAGAATTGCATTATCTAAATAAATGGTTAAGTTTTTGTTTGTTGTCTTAAAATTTTCATCATTTCTTCCTTCTACAGAACAGAGTAACCATCTTTCTTTTCATAGGCCAGGAATTAGGATGATACATGTTTTTCTATATGAAGTTAAAATTCCATATTGAAGAGCAATCTTTCCAAATGTTCAGAAATGGGAACAAATTTGAATTCAATTACAAAAGCAATGAGAAACATTCTTAATTATTGAAGCACACTTCCCTTCAGTTCTTTGATTTTTGTAATTTGAACGTAAGTATAATTTATCCTCTTTTTTATTTCATACCTAGACTTAACTCTGTATTTGGTCATTAACAATGTGTGTGAAATATTTTAAATTTCATACTAGTCAGTTAAATGTTCAAAACTTCCTTATCAGGGCCAGAGTTTGGCGCAGTGGTTTAAGCGCCTATCTGGCAGATGCGAGGTTGTGAGTTCGATCCCTGGTGCCACAAAAAAATAAATAAATAAAAATTTTTTAATTTAAAAAAACTTCCTTATCAATTAACTTCTAAAGATATGGGTTTTTTGTTTGTTTGTTTGTTTGTTTGTTTGTTTAATTTTTTTGCAGATGTATGGCATTAGCTTTCCTGCTTCAGGTAATTTCTTCCAGGTGCTAGAGATTCTTTCATCTTCCTCACTGAGCTTGAGGCTGTGCCTTAGAAAGGAGTAGTGGTTCTGTGTGTGTTCTAGATAAATAAACGATTATGACATAGTCAATTAGGCCAGAAGTATCCAAGGAACAGAAAGGCAGGACCTGCACATCAAAAAACAACAACAACAACAGTAACAGTAACAACAACAACAACTGTTCCTTTTTAAGGTTTATAAAACACCAAGATTGCTTGGGACACTGTACTCCCTTGTTTGAGTACTTCTTGGCATATGCATAATGGCACTATAAACAAGTGTCTGCTTTACGTAGTTGCTAGTATCAGGTACCTATTACCAAAATGCCATTGCTTAAGAGACAACCAAAAAAATCTTTGTGATCTCAAACAATATTGCTGATGGCCTGTATGTTTGAACTGTAATGTGGGCAGCTCAGTTGATTCTGACTATGTTCACTTAAAGGAAGGACAGCGGCTGGCTGTTGGTTGAACAAGGCTGGCTTTGTTTGGGATGCTGCGGGTTCCTTGCCCCACACCCTGTGTTGCTCATCCTTCAGGTTAGCTGAGACACAGGCTCATGCTGAAGGTGGGAATGACCCAGCCTTCCCAAGAATGGATCCAGGTAGGGAGGAGACTTGAGTATGTCTCTAGAACCTACCACTATTAACATTCAGAGAGAAAAGAAGTAAGGTTCTAATTCTAGTTACTAATGAAACTAGACAATGCTTCAAATGGTCTAATGATATCTTTAAGTACTAGACTAAAAAGCTAGAATAGTAAATGCCAGTATATGTAAACACCAGCATTTCCTTGTGTGGTTTCGATATAGGAGAATGAAACTCCTGACCTACTATAGGTCCAGTACGAGTTCGTGTTCTCTAATATCGAGGAATGAATTTTAGGAGCAACGGAGGTTAAGAACAGAAATATTTATTGAGACAAAGAAAGATTCTGTCTGACAGAGAGACAGAAGGTGTCCTGAGTGGCTTGCCAAAGACTCTGTCTTTTCCAGTGACTTTTATAGAGTAAAACCATGATGGTGAAAACTGGGAACCCACAAGGCAGAGGGGTTTGAGGTGAGACAGAACTGTGGTCAACCAATAAAATTAATTTTTTAGGTAAAATTGACCAAATCAGGGACAAATGGGGAAGCGAGTCATGTAGTAAGCGAGCATTCTTATGGATCAGTGACTTTCTGTAGGAGATTGGGATGGTAATTCCTGGCTTCTCAAGGTGATCTATACCTAATCCCTGACGTTTTTACTTGGGATGTGGTTGCATTTGTTTTGCCTTCTGCCTTGAGATCTGGCCCATAGCAAGAGGTGTGTGTTTCTTCCAAGGTCACAAGACATCTGGTCCTCTGTACTGGTTCCTTCAAAGGCCTAACCCTGTGTTAGTGTCTATAATATTTCTAACTAACTCAGTTGCCTGTAACAGTATGGGTCGTCTCTAAACACTATGATGACATACGGGGGATGGTTGTAGTGAAATAAAAAGAGTATGTAAGAGTAAAGCACAACAACACTTTTTATTTATTTCATTTTCAGACAGAGTGTCGCTAAATTGCCCAGGCTGGGCTTGAACATGCCCCAGCCTCAGGCTCAGCCTCCTAGAGTGCTGGAATTACAGGCTTACATCACTTAATGCACTAACACAAGCACTATATGTAATCTGGGTAGAACAGGTGTTTAGACCGAAGCATCACCCTTAGTGTTAGCAATAAGATGCAAAGTGTGACTCACTCTTGGCCTGTACAGGTTTTTTCAAGTTGAATTTTTGATTCAGGAATTGAGCAGTTATGAACGACAAGAAGGTATGTTTTCAAACTTCGTGTTTAGGTAGTGGAAAATCTGAGCTTGCCACTCAACAACACAGATATCACTGTATGTCAATATTTATATTAATCTGGGAAGGTTGTATATGTTACCCCCAATTTTTTAGGAGAACTGACTCACTGAATGAGTAAATATTAAGTAATTAAAATGGTCTCTCCATCCTACTATTGTATATCTTATATAGTTATCTTTTGAAAAGATGAGTTCACTTACTGTTTTTCTTCTTTGAAAGATACATACCTTTAATCTATTTTTGCTCGGTTATCATGGTTCTTTTATTTTATAGTTGCTTTTTCTTTTCCATTCACCTTTATCTTAAGGGTTTCCCCCTATATTAGAAATTACAATTAACCTACATGGTTACTTAGTGTATCAGTTGAGTTAGGAGGGCAAAATGTGGCTGTACTGAATTATATGTAAATAATAACCATATAGTAAAAATAATTGGTTTCTACATAAGTTGTTACAGTGACCTACAATAAAAATAGTGGCTATGTTTTATGCAACATGCTTTATATTAAATACACTCAAAAGTACAAAATGCAAGGTTATGTTCTTTAGTTCTAAATACACAAAGTGTATTTTTTATAAAAATGCATCTTTGTGTGGAAAATATTTTTTGAAGTCTCAAGGTGAATTACACTTGGAGAGCTAGGCCCACTTAACCTTCTAACAGATATCCAATATTAGCAGATTAAAAGTTCTGAGAGGTCTTTTAACATAGGAAATGCTTTCTTGAAGTCAAAAGTTACCAAACTAATTTAACACATCTTCAGAATGACTCATTTGCCTGCTGCCTTATTAGTTGCTTTCTCATTTGTTTGCATTTATATAGTAATTTACATATTCAGTGAAATATTTTTGAGGAGAGATTTTTCTAATACCATATGCCATTTGCTTGCTTATGTAGCTTCAATACCTCATTTAAAAATAGAATGACTTTCTAAACAGAGTTCAAGTCTTCACTGTGCATTCCTCTTTAGGAGCCTTAGAATATCCATCACTCAAGTGGCCAACATAACTTCCACAAGTTTAGTTCTAGAGTCAGCCTTGGAGTCATTCTTAGAGAAAATATCCAAAGTTGATGTAGAGGGTGGAGTTCAGATACTGAGTACAGTGAGGTCTAGAGATATGATCGTACCGGAACTGTCTCTGTTCTTGTCCATCAACTCTACCTTCTTTTACTTTGTCCTCTGTTATAGGAGGAAGATCAGGATAGATTTCATCACAGAAACTCCTTGTCATCTGGTTTCTACCTGTGATCACAAATGGGTGATACTGACAGGACACAGCAATGTGATGCATCAGAGAGTAAAGAACTAGTAGAAAGTTGGCAATGCCTTTTCAATGCTTTCCAAACAGTCTCTCTCTCTCTCTCTCTCTCTCTCTCTCTCTCTCTCTCTCTCTCTCTCTCTCCCTCTCTTTTCTCTCCCTGTCTCTGTGTCTCTCTGTCTCTCTCTTTGTATCTCTGTTTCTCTTTCTGTCTCTCTCTCTTCCCACTTTCATATCCAGTTATCCAATGATCCAATGACTACTTCTTCTTTTGTCCCCTCAGTTAGTACCTGAAATAGTCCCAAATTTTCTAATCCTGATGTTTCACCATCTCTTCGTGGCTTGTTCTAATCTAACTTGGCTCTACTTTTGAAAAAAATCTCTTTGTCAAACCCTCCTCAATCCTAAGAGTGTGTGGACCATCTCTTTCCTTCTGGAATCATTAGTAACACAAATGACTTGAATGCATTTCCATAGTTAAAGAAGAAGGCAACCAGATTCAGTGCACAGGTCTGTCTCCTCCAAGATCTGCTATCTTTACCAGTATTATAAATTCCAAGTCAAAGATATGGTATGTTGGTAAATTTGAGTTTCTATTTCTTATATGAGGCAGTGATAGCATCTACACCCCAAAAGAAACACAACTAAGAGCAATTAGGGTTTGCTTATTATATGCCAAACATTATTTAAGGTTTTTAAAAAAATAAACATTAACTCCTTTAAATCTCACTATGAATCTATGAAGGAGATAATATTATGAACTTTTATTTCCAGATGAAGGAGATGATATTGGGTCACATGAGTTATTGCTCATCACAGAACTAGTGAAGGAAATATAAACTAAGGAAGCCTGGGGCAAAGGAATGAATTTCCAGTCACTGCCACATACTGCTTATAGCACTGTAATAATCCATAGCAGTGACAGGTGCTCACTAGGAGCATTCCTAGTGTAACACCCACACTTCTCTTCTTCCAGTCCACCGTGTCAATGTTTCAAGTACGTTTTAGTATGAGTAACATGTGCATAGCAGGCTACACAACTTTCCTAAACTATTAGGAAATGCAAACAAATTGAGAAAAATAGACACACAGGAAAAGTTGGGGCATAAGAGAAAGTACACGTCTGTTATTTTAAAATTTAATGAAATGCAAAAAACAGTATTTTATCTGTGATCTTGGGTAAAGATGTCAAAAAGGATCATTACCAAGTGACATTAAGGCACTGGCATATTTTTGCTACCTGTCACATTGCTGCTTCTCACCTGTATAAAGACATTTATCTCTGTTGACATCCTGATTATAATGTGATCCCTGCATTTCAGTTATTTCTACTACCTTATGACAGGTTGCTTTATTCCCATACCATTCACTTGGCATTTATTTGCTTTCCTTAATTTGTATTTAAATATGAATTCCTCAAATCTGCTTTGATTATATGTTGCAGTTAGCTGATACCTCTCATTTCGTCTGAGATTATTCTCAACGCAAATAGCTGATGACAGTCATTCACCTTTTAAGTAGCCTCAAGGATGTATGAACAAAAGGTACTGTGTTGGACAAGGTTTTAAAGCTAACACCACCTTCCCACTCATGCAAGTGAACTGTCATCATATTGTGACTTTTGGAATTCTGACATGGAGGAAAAATGAAACATTTAGATTACCTTTTGACAAAAGCATTCCATCCCTTTGTATGTGATGGTTAGTTGCATAAGCCAGATTGATGGCTACCAAGTAATGGATATCTGGCTAAGTGCTATTTCTGGACCTGTCTATAGGGGTGTTTCTGGATTGAATTAGTGTTTGAATCAGTAGGTTGTATAAAGCAAATAGTCTTTCCTAGCGTGTATGAGCATTGTTCACCCACTGAGTACTTGAACGGCAGAGGTGGAGGAAGGTTGTAAACAGTTTGTCTGACTGTTGAACTGAGACACCTTTTACCCTCTTTGTTCTCAGTCTATACCAATGGTCCTCTGACTCTCAGGCCTTTAAACTACACCATTGGCTTTCACAGTTCTCAAGTTTGCAGATGGCAGATCATGAGCTTTCTCCAATATCATGTAATAAATTTTGCTTATGTATGTTGTGATGATGTGTAATATATATATTGGATTGTTTCTCTGCACCATCATAGCACAATATGATTTTGGATTGGCTTTCAACAACAAAAACTGCAAGCAAGATGATCATTCATGAAAGGGGGTGATATATCTAGGTTGAGAGAAGTAAAAGGAAGAAGAAAGCTACTGCAGACTGAACCTAAAAATGAATGACAGAGAACAGAAAGGATACCAAGCGTGGACCCTGGATAGAAACCTGGATAGAACCTGATACAAGACTGAAGAGTACACTAGGTTTTCCCCCTTAATAGGTTTAACAAATAATTGCAAGAAACATGTGAGAAAATTTATTGAGCAGTGCGTCTTTCATAAGAATATGCCTAACCAATCTACTATCATAATAAAAATTCTGTGATGATAGTGTAAATCTCTAAAATATCATAGAAATTTTAGGTGGAATGTCTCAAAAATTGTCATATTTTAGTTGAAAAAGAATTGAATATGGTCTATTCCATGTGGTCCAACTTATCATTTGTTATATTTAACATATAGTTTATTAATATAATCCCTGCTATTTGGTCAAATGCCAATGATCATGAAGAGAAAGAACTTCTCTTTGTAATGAAAATGATTAATTTTTTTTAGATATTAGCTTTCCCTTTCTATGCCACTCAGCCTTACAAAGAATCAGAAAACCCATAGTTGGGAGAATAATAGAGAAAACATCACTCAAATTCATTGCTTAATGAAATGTGAATATATGTCACCTCTTTTGAAAAGTAAATTTGTGAAATTTATTTTAAATTGTAAAATAAATAACTTTTTCCTAAAAAGGTGAACATCTGTAAATCTATTAATAAAAATAAAAGCTTCAGTACATAATCATCCATGCACAGTGAAGTTTATCATAACATTGTTGATAGTTCCCAAAACACCTGGAAACATAATACTTGCCATTATTGAGAGAATACACTAATAAATTATAGATCATCAATGTACATTTTATGGTACATTACAGTAAAAGCATTAGAAATATGTAAGCTGAGTTGAAGATTTTTTAAAGTATTGTTAAGTAAAAAGTATAAATCATAAAGGTAAATTTGTGATCGAGTGGCATCTTTATAAAATACTGATAACAGCCCTTTATATGTATGTTCTGTGGTATTAACAGAAAATGGAGAAAATCATACAAGGAGACAATCAGCAAAATTTGCATGGTGGGAGTGGAATGTGATACAGTAAAAGCACAATAAAATGGAAAACAAACAAATGAAATATTTTAGAATACTGAATCAAAAATTAATAGATCATATGCTATCATTTCAGTGAAGTGTTTATGAAAATTTTATGGAAAAACATTTTATCTTAAAAGTACAAATTTTCTTTTGCAAATGGGAAGGGGAGCAAGAGACAGAGGGGAAGCGGGGAGGTGGAGAATGTGCCACCACGCCCGGCTAAGAACTGGATGTGAAAAAAATTCCCATGTGTTACTAGCACGTGGTAAGTGTGGTGATTATGTACTGCAAACATGTACAAATAAAGATTTTAAAAAGATACTACAATAAAAGAGACATTGTCAAGAGTAAGTATGTTTGAAACAAATTGTCACATTTTGAGCTTTTGAGCAATATTAATGGCTATGCACCTTTTATTGTAATAAAAATTTTAATTTAAATATTCTTCACTGTTTGTGATCACGCCTCTCTGATCAACCATTTATGATGATTTTGGTAAAATAAGATCCCATTAAAATGTCCTCATTCATTTTTATTCCCTGAATCTGGCACTGGAGACTTAAGACTCTTCCCCAAATTCAAAATAACCATGAAAAGTAAAAATTTTGAATTGATTCAGGTCATTCAGCCAACCAGGACAGTGCAATTAAAGACGCTCCTGAGACAGGACTTTCAGAATGACTTCAAAAAGTGGCAAGAACAATGAAATACATGTGTTCAAATTGAAGGAGAGTATCTGGGGGAGGGTTATAACAGTGTGCTTTTTGTTGTGAAAAATGTTTTTGAGTTAAAAAAATATGCTTTGAATTCTAATGTATTTCTGATTCATTCATTTACATATTCATTCAATAATAAGTTACAAGTTTTTTGCTCTGAGCACATTACCTCTCATAGTTTAAGTTTAGAAATACCCACAAATAACATTAAAGAATTTCTTAGGTTTTTTGAACACAATCCAAAAGTGTCTAGACACTGATTCTCCCATCTTTTAAATACTCATTGAAATCAATCTTCAACACCTATGGAACAACTTCTTCATTTGACTTTAGTCTTTCAAATTCATTTTCTCATTAGTGTAATTGTCTGGGCTGCCCCAGGCACCTTCGAGTTCACGAAGACACTTATCTCAGCTTTCCGCAAAGTAAATGATCAATATGCAAGAAAGCTATGTTTAATCTCTGGTGAATTGAATTATACTGAGTTCCATGCCTAATCTCATTTCCCTAAAGTTGAATTATTTTCCATGCAAAGTTCCATCAGGCAAGAACAATTTGGAAATGTAACTTATATCCATGCATAGTCAGACAACACCTTGATTAAGTAAATCATTCTTATTCAGTTTATAGATAATTTCCCCAAAAATATTCTCTAAAGGCTTTATTTAAATATTGGAGAAAGTAAACTCACTCAAAAATTGTATATTCTTCCATATTAACTCCTCAATATTCTATGACTTTTGTTTTCAAAAATAGATTTAATTTTTTGAAAATGCAGATTTAGACTAATAGTGTGTACAGTATAAAACTGGATTTCATACTTATTAACATATTTCAGCTTATCCTAAAGATACATAAATTGTGAAATTTATCATTAAAAATGGTGTAAATTTTTGTCTAACCAAAGGAAAATTGTACCTTTTCAAGTACACATGACAGATCCAATATACTGTTAAAGGCAAAAAGTATACACCAAAAATAGCCAAGAATAGTAAGTAGAATCATTTGATATGTGCTTGACTAAAAGTTCCTTTATGTTATATTTTTGTATCACAGCAAAATCTCCACCTTTGCTAGGACTGAGTAGGTATTATCATAGCATGCGACAGAACCCCAAATCCCACACTCAGATACCCAGTATTTTACTTAGATACCCATTAGGTTGTATAGTTGTACATTGTTCAAAAATATTGTAATAAGTGGCACGTTGCCCAGGACAATGAGACAAATGTATTTGTCTACTCCAAAGCGAGAACAACATGCTTTCTACTCATTATGAAATATGGTTCCCTAAGATCAAAGTTTGTTTCCTGAAATGCAACTCATTACATGAAGAAGTCACATATCCTCTTCACATCAACCAGTAGGAACAGGGGTCTGGGGAATAAACACAAAAGTACAATATTACTGTTAATGTTTTGAGTAATAAACTCATCTACACACCATGCAACTAGAGGCTAAGTTTTTTGTTTGAAAGGTTTGTAGGGTAAAAGTCTTACACAATTCTCAGTTCTTGAAATTAATGTTTCTCTTTCAAACTATAAAAGAGTATAGCCAAAATTATTCAGTGTATCCTCTGTCTTTCTGAAGAAGTTAGTGTCTCTGTCATGCAGCTTAATTAGTACTGAGGACGCACATTCTTCTTTTAATATATAATCCAAGGCTTTTTTAATCTTTGGACGTTAAGCCATAATTCTAAAGTGCTGAAATAATTATTTACTTGATTTTTAAAACTAATTTGCTTTAATTTAAAATGTATTTAAGATGATACAAGAAATGCCACTGATAATTTAAAAGTCAATACAAATTAACATAGACATCAATTATGAAAATAAATTACATCAGAGACAAAAAGAATAGCAGACTGCTACATAAAATCATCCCAATTATCCTTTAGGAAACAATGGTCTAGATAATCTACAAGGGTCTCAGAGTGAGAAACAGTGACTCCTGGGAATCCAGATGTCCTGGGAGGGCTCCACCAAGATTTGTAAAGCTCAGAATTCTGAGACTTAAAGAAACAATGAGGCCAGGGATATAACACAGCCGCATGAGGCCTGCCTGGCAAGTACAAGGCCCTGAGTTCAATTCCTGTTACAAAAAAAAAAAAAACCAGAAGCAAGGAGCATCTAGATTCTTCCAGGAAAATTCCTAAATAAGACAAGAATTTAATTCAAGATAGGGAAAGTGAAGTCACCCTTTAAAAAAAAAAAAAAAAAACAATGGATTTTAATTGGTACAAGTAAGAATTTTCCCTTGGGGACAGTCTTAAATAAAGCAAATCAGAAAGAAAGGGCTTTAGAGAAAAAAATAAAGTCCTTGCTTCTTCTATGGCTCCCATACTGGGCACACAGGAAGTAATGACTGCGTAAGTGTAAATTTCGTGGATAAATATTTCAAATGGGAGAATCAGTTCACCAAAATTATTTGTAAGCAAGCAGGAAGAAAAGTGATAGTGAACTCAGAGCTCAACAGAAGATGACTGAGAGGACGCTGGCGGGTAGCGGTGAGTGCGAAGCACAGGCGTAGCAGGTGCAGTGGGCACCAATAACAACAGTTTCTCTCTTCCATCCCACTTTATCTCTCCCCAGCCACATTCAACACAGCATCTCACTGCTTCGCTGGCAGCCATCTAACTCTTCCCTTGCTGGCTGCCATGGGATAAGCAGTTGTTTCTCCACTGTGCCTTTTGACTGTGCCCGTTCCGCCTTGGAGACAGGTACTTTGAACTCAACGGAAAATATGACCCAAATAAACCTCTTCCCCCTTTAAATTCCAAATATTAGGGATTTTATTCTAGAGACATAGTCTTAGTCATTTTCTCATCAGCGGGGTATAATGCTTGCCTCCCACAATTTAAATGAGGAGAGGTTTAGTTAGCTCACATTTTCTGTGGTCTTAGTCCGTGCATGGACAACGCTCGGTAGAATGCACTAATTTCAAGAATACTATATAAAGATGATCGATAACTGTATTCACTCGTCATAATCAAGATATGAAATATTTAAATGTATCTTTTAAAACTCTTTATAGTCAATTCCCAGCCAGATGCAACCAAAGAGGAGTAATTTTAAGTATTTCCAATTTCTGTCACTAAGATTCCTTCATTTATCCTTGATCACAAGAAAAAAGGAAGGAAAAACAAAGGGGAAAAAAGCAGGATGAAAAGAAGGAAGGAAGGAGAAGAAAGGAAGGAAGGAAGAAAATGAAAGAAGAGAGGTGTATGGACTTCTATGGCTCCCATATAAAGTTTGCAAAATTCGTGTTTTGACAGATACTGGTAATTGATTCTTTTTTGCTGTGGAGTAAAATTCTACTGTGTAAATAAATAACATATTTTATATTCATTTTTTCAAAACCATTAGGTTTTTCCAGTTTTGTGCTATTTGAGTAAAAGCATAGTGAAAATATAAGCACAAATCTAAGTGTGGGCACATGGTTTTATTTCTCTTGGGAAAATATTTCATTTTAAATATTGGGTCACACGGTAAGTGTATATTGAATGGTATGAGAAGTTGGCCAATATTTTATAAAATGGTTGTATATCACCAGTAATGTCTTAATTCTGGTGCTTATAATTTCCTCCCACATTTGGTGTTGTTAGTGTTTAATTTCAGCCACCCTAATGGCTGAAGAAATGGTTAAAAGTGGTAGCTCTTTGTCATTTTAAATTGCAATTCTGTGATGAGAAAACTGTGAGACACTTTTTCAAGGGCTTATTGGCCATTTGCATGTGTTGTTTGTGGAAGCATCCATTCAAACTTTCTGCATCTTTCCATTTATTTGCTTGTATTTTCATTACTAATCTATGGGAGGCCTTTGAATATTCTGTTTTCAAATCCTTCAGACATATATGGTACATGTCTTCTCTCGTTATGTACTTATCTTTCCATTTTCTTAACGTCTTTGGATGAGTAAAGTCTTTTAATTTAGACAAAATTCAATTTGATTTTTTTGTTCTATTTTCACCATTAGCACTTTCTTATGTAAAGTTCAAAATATCATTGCCTACCTGAAGTTTACGAAAATCATCTATATGTTCCTTTCTATAAGTTTATAGTACCAACTTTCAAGTTTCAGTCTATAACCTGGATTACATTATTTTTATGGATCTGAAGTGAGATAAAAGTTGAAGATCACATTCTCTACAGAGATATTTAGTTTCTTTATCCTCTTTCCCTTTGCTCACTCATACACACACACACAGGCACAGACACAGACACGCACTAACATGCACAGACACACTCAGAGGTACACACACACAAGATTTTGGAAAACAGTTTTCATTCACCATTAAATTGATGTGAAATTTTGGTTGAAAATCAGTTGACTGAAGTAAGAAAGACTTTTCCTGTTTGTCAATTTTGTCTCACTGATTTCATTCACATGACAACACTGTTTTGACAGTAAGAGCTTTCTGATTAAAGTCCACAGTGTGCCAACTGACATTGTTCTTTAAGATTGATTTGCCTATTTTACTATTTTTGCATTTGCACATTAAAGTTAAAATTAACTTTTCAACATCAACTTTTTAAAAAAAAGGCGTTTCAATTTTGATTAAGATTTTGTGAACTCATACTTTGATTTTGTTGAAAACTGACATCCTCTAATTTGGGAAGGTGACTTATGTCTCATTTCTTTATTAGTTTTATTTCTTTCAGTGAGTTTCATTATTCTCTTAGCAGTAATTTTGGATTTCTTTATTAATTTTTTTATCGATCAAGTAACTTTTTTTAGATTTTATTTTCTACTACTATATAATGATACGTTTTTTGTATATTTGTTGCCAATCAGCTTAGAGTTCTTTTGCTCAATTTGTATGAAATTATGAATCGGTCAAGTGCAGCTCTGCTCGAAGTCCTAATGGAACTCCAGTTAATGCAGAATACTAACAATTGACGTAGTCAAGTGCTGGTCAGTGTCACTCCTGGCTGTCACCCACTGAGCCAGTTTGTGTGAGACATTGCTGGTCGATCCTCCCAGGTGCTAGGTTACTGCCACTGGGTTTTACTAGGCTTTAGTCTTTGTTAGCTGCTGGGTCTGCAGCTCTTCAGTGTTAACAGCTCTGTATATCCTCTCTGTCCACGATACTCAGAGTAAAAATCCTGAATAGAATTATAGGACTTTTGGAGCTCACATTATCTGAGAAATAAATCACAAGCAGATTTATAGGAATATAAAAATGAATGCTTATTTTAACAGGACCTGTGCTCTCACACAGCATGGGTAGTGAACAAGAAGGAGCCCACCTAAACCAAACCCAAGGAATGTCTACAAAGTGCCACTTAGGTAGCAGCTTGCAGGCCTGTTTTGGTGAGAGCAAGGACTGAAACCAGGGAATCTTTTGAATGGCTTGCTGTGAATGCTGGGTATGCAAGTAAGGTCCCCAAACCCCTTTCTCCCTGATCCTAGCTATCTGGGTGCCCTTTCTGTTCTCAAAAACCCAACTCTATCCACTGACATGACTGGGGTTTTGGGAGGGTACAATGCCTATCTGGCTGCACTCATGTTGCTATAGGAAATGATTTGAAGGCAGGGAGAACACTGAAGCAAATTGTCCCAGTCCACTATGTTATAAGGGGACCAAAGAGGAACTGTGGGCAGGATCATGCTGGCCTTCAGCAAAGTCCCATCCCCCATAGCCAGCACAGGGATAGATGAGAAAGAAGCACTTCTTGTCTTTCTCATATTGACCTTATGAACTACAACGTTGATAGACCCTTGATAAACTCAGGCATTCTTTACCAGTTATCTGACACATGCTTAGTATTTACTATGTAAATCTTCATTAATCTGAGATATTTTATCACTTCTTTTCCAATATCTGTGTCAATACTTCTTTTTCTTACATTATTTCACTAGGTAGAATCTCAAGTACAGTGCTGAATTATGTGGTAGGACCAAATATCTTTGCATTGTTCTCAGTTTCCATGATTTCCACTTAGAAAATGTCCTATTAGAGATGATATTAATTTTGAATTTTAATGATAAACTTTGTTAGATAAAACAGGAATGCTCCTGTTCTGTTTTTCTTGGTGTTTTTTTCTTTTTCTTTCTTTTTTTTTTTTTTTTTTTTTTTTTTTTTTTTTTTTTTTTTTTTTTTTTTTTTTTTTTTGCAGCACTGGCGATTGAACTCACAGCCTCACGCCTGCCAGACAGGCACTTAAGCCACTGAGCCAAACTCCCAGCCCTAATTTTTTGAGGTAGGGTCACACTATGTAGCTCAAGCCGGCCTTGCGCTTGCATTGTAGCCGAAGCCAGCCTTGAACTCACAACACTCCTCCTACCTCAGCCTCCTAAGTGCTGGGATTAAAGGCGTGTGCCACCATGCCCGGCTTTCTTGGTATTTTTAAGCCATAAAATGAATTAATTTTTGTCAAATGCACACAAAGATGGAGATTGTAAAATGTTAACCTTTTTATAGCAAATTAAATGTTAAGCTAAATTTGTATTCCTTGTATTCTTGAATTAAACCACTTGATAATCCTGTTTCATGACTATTTCTTAATTCAGCTTGTTAGTAATTTTATGTGGATCATCTCAGTATATGTTCAAAGATGTTGATATATAATTTATTTTTGGAAAATATATTTTCAGTATATGTTTTCAGTTTAGTTAAAATATGTTTTCAGTTTAGTTTATGCTGGTTTCATAAAACATGCTGAGAAATATTAATGCCTCTATATACTGAAAGAAGTTGTGTAAGAATGATGTTTTATTCTTAAATGCTTGAGAAAACAACAATGGTGCAGTCTGAATTTGAAATTTCTCTAAGAAAGTTTTAAAGAAACTTTTTGATTTCAAATAAGCTAGCAAAATTACTGTATAAATTTGTCCATAATGTTCTTCATTATAATTTTAATTAGCAATACCATGCTATTCATATGTACTAGTCTTTTTGGTACTAATGATTGATGGCTTTTATCAAAATTGGTGACTATTATCTTTTATCATATAAAATGCTTTTCTATCTCATTTTTTCTTTTCCTTTAAGAACTCCAATTTGATATAATTTAGTTTGCATTGTATCTTCCTAAAACTCAAACTTAATTTATCTGTTCTTAGATCAGATACTTTTTACAGACTTGACTTCAAGATTATTTTCTTTTTTTTAATTTATGAGAAAAAAGATACAGAAAAGAAAAAAAGCAAAAAAGACAGACAACAACAAATCCAATATAATAATACTATAGGTTTACAAAATAAGATGATAGGAATTTGACAATTGTTGTAATATTGCATATTGTTACCTTCAAAGGGGTTGTTTAGAGTAACAGATGTAGACATGTAAAATTGATCTAATCATATGAGTATTAACTGTTCTTTTTCAATACCTAATGCATTTAGTAGTATAGTCATTTTAACTATCTTATGTATACATATATACAAATTCATGTCTTTTTCCTTTTCCCTTCCTTCTTTCCTCCTTTCCCCTTATAATACCTCTTGTTATCTTCAAAATAACTGCCCATACTATCAGGCATAATATAATCAAACAAAATGGTACAGAATAAAACCAATAAAAACAAAACAGTGGAAGCAATACAGGACTTCAAAACAATGGTAAAACAACAATGGCTACCATAATGCCTCTTGTTATCTTCTAAGCAGTTGCCTATATCATCAGTCATAATACAATCAAACAAATCAAAATAGAATAAACTCACTCAAAACAAAACAATGAAATCAATGCAGGGCTTCAAAACAAGGTGATCAGATATTAATAGTGGCTACCATAATGTATTTTGTTATTTTTGAAATAGCTGTACATGCCATCAAATGTAATAATATTAGACAAACCAAAATAGAATAAAACCAAACTAAACAACAATGAAAACAATACAGAATTCAAATCATGATAATAGATTAACAATGGCCACTGCCTTCCCTTTTTAGATGCTTCCTCCTCTTTCCCTTTCACAATATGTATTGTGTATTTTGAATCCTACTAACTCCTTTAGTTTTTTATACTAGAGAGACAACATGATGCTCACCCATGTGACTCTGGGTCATTTCATCCTTGGGCATGATCTTAAGTTGTACCCATTTACCTACAAGATCCTCGAGGTTATCTTTCTCTATAGCTGAGTAGCTTTCCATCATACGAGAATGCCATGTCTTTCTCGTCCACTATGCAGCTATTGGGCAAGCTACTCCCACTTCTTTCTGGTTTCCTGTCACATGCAGCATTGTTCTTTCTCCTTTGACTTTCAGTCTATGAACCCCTCTTTCAAGTTTAATGTGTTTCTTGTATAAAGCATATTGATGGATCCTGTCTCCTGATCCACTCTGCCTGTGTTTCTTTTTTTGATGAATTGAGGGCATTTTCATTAATGGTTAAAGCTAACATGCACTGCCTCGTCTCTGCCATGCTATTTTCCTGCCATTGGCTGTCTACTTTTCCTCTCTCTTCAGTTGTCTGCCCCACTCAGTGATATCCCTCTGCCACTGTTTCTGGAGCTTTGGTTTCTTTTTTTACCTCTCTCTAGAAGATCTTTAGTATTCTTTGTAGGGTTGGCTTGGTGGTCGTAAATTCCTTCAGTTTTCCTTTGTCATGGAAGTATCTTGTTTCTCCATTAATTTTGAAGAACAGTTTTTCAGGATACAACAATCTGGGTTGGAAGTTGTTTTCTTTCAGGACTTGAAATACTTCACTTCAAGCTCTTCTTGACCTGATGGTTTGTGTTGAGAAGTCTGTGATTCTGATGGATTTCCCTTTGTAGGTGATCTGTTTCTTTTCTCTAACAGCTTTTAATATTCTGTTCTTGTGTTAAATTTCTGGGATCTTGATTATTATATGTCTGGGTGTAGATTTATTTTGGTTATGGCTAGCTGGAGTTCTATATGTATCACTTACCTGAATGTCACTCCCTTTTACCATGCTTGGGAAGTTTTCTGATAATATTTCTGTGAAGAAACTTTTAATGTTATTTGTGTTGAACCCTGCTTTTTCACTCACACATTTTATTCTTAAGTTATGTTTCTTTGGGTTGTCTTGCAGCCATTGAATTGTTACTCCTAGGTTCCTTGTTATTTTTAAGAGATCTTTCCTTTCACAAACCTGTCTTCAAGGTTAGAAAGTCTATCTTCAGTTTCCTTCAAGTGGTTTTGCCAACTTTCATTGGAGTTTTTAATTTCCTGGTTATTTCTTTGAATCTGTTTCATGTATTCTAAATCTTTTGTGTATTGTTCATTCAAGGTTTCCCTCATTTTCCTATGGTCCTCCATTTTTTATCTATGTCTTCTTTAGAGATGCCTAGCAATTCTTTTATTATGTTTTTCATTTCTTCCTTTTCCTGAATTAGTATTTCTGTTCTAATTTCTTTTATAGTCTCATGAAGTTGTTTATTTCAGTTGCCATCACCTCACAAATTTCAGGTGTGCCACTCTCGTTCTCTTCTGTGTTTGCCTCTGCTGGACTTGCTCTGCTTAAATTGGAGGCCAGAGACTGCCTTTTGCTTCTTCATCTTGACATATTCCTGGGTTCTTCTGGATAGATGGGTACTGGGGTCCCAGGCATTCCCTGCATTGGCTACAATTTCTCTGAAGTGAGACTGTTTGGCTCTTCTAGCCAGTACTGATTATGGATATCTAATGGTGGCCACTGCATGTGGTGGTGCAGCAGTGTCTGCTGCTTTTTCCCAGCCCGTATTGGGAGGACACATGGGAGCAGGCCTGCAGCTTGCAAACTTGGACTGGTCACCAGTGGGGATCCTCCACTACCACCCCTGGAGTGTGTGTGGGGCTGCTGCCGCCAGACCAAGCTGGCTACCCACAGGGTTCCTCTGAGATGGCCCCTAGAATGCACACAGGTGCAAGGCTCAGTCCAAGCAATTTCCATGAGTTCGCACCCAACTAGTAGCTGCCAGAGGATGCCGGGAGCAGCCTCGACCCTGGGCCCACCCAGCCTGACTACAAAATGGTTCCTGGCCAATTGCTGTCTCCCACAGGAGGATGGAGTCCTCTGAACTCACCACCAGCCCGTTCAGTCTTCCAGGTCTGCTCCCCATGTCCACTGCCACTCTCCTCCAGTGCTGCCTCTTTCTGCAGAGGCCTCCAGGGTCTCCCCCACCACGTCACCTTGATTGTGCGTCCCCAGGTTCCAGCAGCTCCTCTCACACAGTGGGCCTGGCTCCAGGAAAATGTGCCGCCAGCTACTGCCTTCCTTGTTTAAATTTCTTTCTGTGGGCTTCAATTCTCACTTTAGATTCTTCCAGGGGACCCACTTTCTTCCTTCTTGTCTTCCCCATGATGCTATATTCCAGCATCTTCACTGTATCTCTCAGGGAGGCTGTTTAGTCTGCTGCTTATTATTCAACTGTCTTCCTGGAAGTCTCAAGATTATTTTCTGTTAAATTTGTAAGGTGAAATTTTCAATGTTGACAATGTAGTTTTCTGTTCTAGAATTTCCATTTGTTTATTTTTTATAGTTTTTGTTCTCTTAACATTCTCCACTAATTCATTATGATCCACTTTTCATTTCTGTTTTAATCATATTTTCAGAAACTGCTTTTAAAAATATCTTCTGCTAATTCCTGGCCATCTTGGTTTCTATTTTCATTCATTACCATTTCTCTAAGACTATGGGTGGAGATTGTCTGTTTCTTTAATGATCTAGTAATTCATATTTTATATAGGACACAAAGGACAATACGTTTTTAGGATCTTTTGATTTTATTTTCCTTGAAAGTAAACTTATCTTTAGTCTAGCTACTTTCCTGATTTAATTTATTGTGATTTTGTTTCATGCTTTGTTATGACAATAGTTTCATCCAGAGTTGTAAACTTAAGACTTCATTTATTCTTTTAAATAGAGACACTTAAGAGGAAATCCAGAAATTTACCCAGGTCATCCACTTAGGGTGAATCTCAGCTTTAAACTTCATGTCATTTGCTGCAGTGGGCAGCTGGAATCTCTGCTCAGTTCTCCACCCTTGCTTCCTACTTCTTGCGGTCTCTCCACATACTTTCAGTTTGAAGTACATTCAAACCCGACTGAAGAATAGCAGGCTAGCTCCTTTTCTGTAGCTCTTACCCAGGATTACTCCAACTCCCAGCCCATCCAGCAGCCCACAAGTTCATTTTCTTTTACCTCCAAAGAATACAACTGCAGTTTTCTGCTTGAGTTCCAGCCAAGCTGCACTACACACATGAAGAAATGCCCTCAGGGGAGAAACTGTGTGTAGTCACTTTCCTTTTCTCGGAGTCAGATTCCATTTTCCGGCTGCTTTGGTTTGCTTTCCTGTACCTTTGTTTTATTTGTGTTTCAATATCTTGTCCAGATTTATGATTGCCATCAAAGAGAATGTCCTGTCATTACTTGAACAAGAATTCTTCCACGATGATTTTGTAAAGTATGGCGCACATCCTGCACTTTCACTTCTTAAAACTTACTGCTAACATCTTCTTTTGCTTGGAATAAAATCGTAGCACATGGTTTATATTAGGGCTTCTTAACCTTGGCAGCAAGTTGAATTACACCAGTAACCAATGGATTCTCTCCTTATGTGCACCCCAGAGATTTTTTTAAAGCATTCCTGCTAACTTTGGGAACCATAGTTTAAAAATATCATCTTACATAATTTACCACTGCCAAATTCTGTTACCCTTCCTCAATCACTTTCCTTACTCACTATACCATTACACTGACTTTCTTTCTATTTCTCACATAACAATTTGTGTGAAGGTATTCTCTCTCTCCACTTACTGAAATTCTCAGCCTTTTCATCATTTTCATTAGTGTTTTCACTTAAATGTTACCTCCTGGGAGAGTTAATTTTATGTGTCAATTTGTCACAATTGTATGTGTTTCAGTGTCTAGGTGTTTATTTCATCAAATATTTTTCCGAATATTTTCATAAGAATGTTTGGTGATGAGATTAACATTTCAAATGGTGGGCATCCTATAAAGTACAGTATGTTCTATTAAGTGACTGGGACTCATCCATTCATTTCAAGGCCTGAGCAGAGTGAAAGGCTGGCTTCACTGAGAAAGAAGAAATTCTGCATTACACAGCCCTTGAAGCTGAACTAGTCAGGTAGTGTCTGGTCTCAGATCTGCCAGCACTCAGACTTGAGCCTCAGCATCATATCCTTCCTGGTCTTTGAACTTGAACTGCAACATGAAGGCCTCCAGCTTATTGGCATACCCTATAGATTTTGGATTTGCCAGTCTCAATTTTTACTGAAGCCAATAATTTAAACCATTTGTCTGTTGTGCCTATAACATTTGGCATTGTTATGCAAATAATTGTTAACTAAAATATACAATGTAAAATCTAATAAAATTAAAAAATGACTAACAATATGAATTATAAGAGAAGATCATAAAATTTGCAATGGAGGCTCCTATTCCTAAGCCAGCCACCCAGGTCATATTAAACCATCCGTTTTCAAAGGAGTCCTTTGTCCTAGTTTTACTCTTGTTTGCATACATAAAGAAATTGAAGTCCAGAATATTTTTTATTTTGGTACTGGGATTCAAACTCAGGACCTAGAGCTTGCAAGGCAGGTGCTGTGCATTGAGCTATATGCCCAGCCTTTAAAGTCCAGAAATTGAATGAAATTGATATAACTCATATCACATATTTCCCATTTAGTAGCTACTATGTCGTATTTGGTTAAATGTTCAATTGGAGCATATTGATGTCAATTGTTCCACTGGGACTCTGAGAAAAGCTCTGTGTTTTTTTTCTTTATTCCTCAGTTTATTCAAAACTCTTCCTTGAAGGAAAGGGTTGTGGAGATCATATTGAACAATACCTCATGATGCCTGACTCAGGATGCAGCACAATTCATGTCTAAAATCAGACATGAAAGTAAAATGTTCTATTTTCCAATTCTTGAAAGTGCCAAGGATATCTTTGAAAGAGCTTTCCCTAGCTTTGTACATAAAATGAGGATCAGTGAGTTCATAATCTCATCAACAGTTATATCTTTAAAGCTGAAAGGAAGTTTTCCATGTGTTGATGTAAAAATCTCTTCTTCATAATCCTTACCCATTGGTCCTAGCCTCGATATGGACAGCAGAAAAGAAAAATCTTCATACATGTGGCCATTTCTTAGAACAACAAACCTGTGTAGTGTATGTTTTGTTTTCTCTTCTCTATAGTAACTTTGTCAAGATTATTCAAGAGATCTAGATAGTAGGTAGATTCCAGATTCTTGACCTTCATGACTGGTTTTTCTGCTTTCAATGTGATGACCAACACTTAACATGATTGCCCACAAACTGAGGTCTGTCCTCAGATCTGAACATATATTTCTCTAACTGATCTGTGAAGCAGTAGCCACTCTCCTTGTGAGAGAAATATGGATCTTCTTTACATATAACACAAGAAAGTATCAGTAGTCACATAATTTTATTGTTTAACTCATTATGTCTGTGTCTTGCAGAGTAACTTGATCTTCATTATTTATTTATTTATTTATTTATTTATTTTGGTACTGGGAATTGAACTTGATCTTCATTCTATAGTGGGATAGAAAGCTAATATCCCTAAATAGCAAGAAAACAACACATCAGCTCCCTGTTGCATTGATGGGTCCCTGGTATTCCACTGCCTAAGGATGAATAAAGTTGGGAATAAAAGTAGAACAACCCAGGTTCTCAAACCGACTAACTGAATACATCCAAAAAATATAGCCGCTCCTTAAGGTCTTTTTACATGCATTTATTTTACTGTTTTTAATAGGGACTGGGGGACAAATTGATATTTCCATCAGAAATAAAGTGCCTTTTAAGTGGAAGACATTGTTCACAAACTCCTTCCAACACCAGGATAGATGAGATCACCAGAAGAAGGATTGTTTAACCAAAGGGGATCATTATCTGTCTTTGGGATTTCTCATCACTGAACAAGCAATTAGTCTGCCAAGGTCGAACTGAGTTTTTAAAATGAATGTCTGAAAGACACTTACAGCTTCTCTTGGTGTTCCCAGCAAACAGAAAGATGGGTTTTTATGTAGTAGCAAAGTTTTATTTGTCTGTTTCCATGAAAATAAAACAACCAGTCTCTATAAATCTTTCATATTTATTTGATTTATCTTTGGTATAATTTTTTTCATATTTTAGCCCAATTCTTTACATGTTTATTTTCCTTCAATAACTGGTGTTTTGAGGCAGAATTGTAATAGATACACTGATATCATCTCTATCCAAACAGATGAACACAAAATAAATATATAAGGAGACATGTCCTATTTTACAATGGAGATGGTAATCATTCTTGCCTTTAATTTTAAGATCAGTTGCATTAATTGACTACATTGGCCTCTGAACTCGCAAAGATGTTCGAAGGAAGATAAATGCAAAAAAGAGAGGTACAGTTCAGCCCATTCAGAAAAATAATTTGTCTCCGCTAGAATTGACTTGATCTCTGGGTGGAACTAATCAGATTTTTCTCAGATTAACGGTTCACTGGATAAACAGAGAAATGTTAAGACAAATGTTCTTAATATCAACTCCGTAACATGGTAAACGTGATCTACTGTGTACATATGCACACACACACACACACACACACACACACACCTGTGAAACCATCACAAATTACCTATGGATTTTTTTCAAGAAAAATGAGGCATTTACAAGTTTAGTACATCTAAGCTTTCATTTTAAATGTTTTGGAAAGCACTTCAGATTAACTTTTATTATAATGATGTATCTATTGAAAACTGGTGCTGTAACATAGTATAAGAATACATCAATTGTTTTATTTATTTATCTGACTCAGCACAAAATTCTATAAAACTATGAAGCAGGGCTTCAAACGTTTTACTAGAAACCAACGTATAGGTCCATAGACAAATTCATAGGTTTTCCTGTTTTGAAACATTTAAATTAAAATTATATTTTTACATATAAGTTTAAATTAGTTTTTATTAGTTTTGGCTTTCTAGGTTTTTCTACATTCCTGCTCTTGTAGAAAAAAAGTAGTACCCCTATAGTATGCATACATATGTGTGTATATGTGTGCATATATATAGAGAGAGACAGACAGACAGACAAACAGATACGTGCACAAATATTATGTGCACTATTATTTGGTGTGATTTAAAACTTTTTTGTAAAAAATAAAGTATAGATTTCCTATGGTAATTTCATTTTAATATATTTTTGAGGTTTCTAAGTTTCCATAATAAAATGTTAAAATAGATAGCATATATGTATTTTTAGAATTACATAGGATTCCAAGTTGCAACACACCAAAATTTATTAATCCATTGCTATATGGATACATATTTCTTCAAATGTCTTCTATTTCAAATAATGTTCAAATAACATTCCTGTACATGTAGCCACCTGGTGCACATGTGCACTTTTTTTTTTTGACATTAGGTACCCAACTGTGATACGCCTTGAGGGCTATCAAAAGATCTGCAATATCAAAATCTTTTGGATGGGAATCATGTTGAGACCTCGTATCTTCACTTTCATTCCCTTCAATGTTCATGATGGGAACTTCTAAAGACTGTCGGCATATTATACTCATAGTTGATAAAATATGTTTTTGGGAACTGTATTTTCAAGACTTCTGAGTTTTAATTTTGAATGTGGCAAATATCAGAATATAAAACTTATACATAAAAGTGTTTGTTGCTCTCAATAAATTTCTCAGAGTATAAAGTCATCCTAACAACAAAGATTTTCAAAACTATTTGGAAAAGCAGTCTATACAGAAGTATCTACAGAAATGTTGTATCATCAACAAAGTACTTTCTAAAAGTATTTGTATTCCTTTGCATTTCCAAAAGAAATTATCCTTACCCATATTCCATTCTAGTATTCTAGAACTTTTTGTACAAATAATAAAATAAAATATCAAAATTTATCTACTTTTAAATTTCATTTCTAACAGTCAAATATTAAAAAAACAGAAAGTAAGGTAATATCCCTATATCTATCCCTACAGCTTTCTGTACTTACTTTCTGACAAACTTCAAAATATTTAAAGAGATAAAAATAGTTTTTGAAAATGATGTGCTATCTTTCTAACCATGTTTTTCCTTAATATTTAAAAATTAAAAATAAAATGTTCTATAAGATCTGATATATTCCTGATGGGTTCATGTTACCTATATTTGAAGTAGGGATAAGCAAAGTAAATTCCCCAGAATGTCTTCTTTTATATAAATTCTTAATGGATAAATGTAGAAATTTGAATTCCAATACTATTTCTTCATAGAATTTCCTTTAAAAGACCTCCAGCTGTGGGTAGAAATACAAGGGTTGTTTATAGCTAACAATGGTTGATTGAATATACCCAGTATTTGTCTCTCCAGACACAATAAATAATAAATGCTCTATGAGAAATTACATGCTATAAAAAGTACGTCTTTCTAGTTTTCTTTGGAAACTACTATTTCTGCTTTAAATTAAACACAATAATAATATACTTTAAAAATTGCTATTTTCAAAATCTACCAACATAGATTAAAATCAAGATGGATTTAAGAAGAAAAAACTTATGCTCTACAACCATTTATTGGATTCTAGTTATGGTTCTGAAAAAGAGTGGACTGTTACATTTTTACACATTTACAATGCAAGAATAATTGATGAGCTACAAACGTCTCTGAAAAAGACATATTCTAGCCAACTTAGTTCTCAGTCTTATAAAATGCCTTTTCCAAATGCACACAAAGATACACTTTTTCTAATTTATTATTATTTACTGAATATAGAGTCATTATCTCTCTTGAGTAATTTCTCTCCATGTTTCTCAAATGGTGTTGAACTCTTCTTTATTAATATGATTTCCTTTCCTGGTTGTTCACTCTTCAGTTAACCCCTACTTCTTTTCATACTTAGTATTTTCAGAATATTTTATTTTTTTCCAAATACTGACTTGAACTTCTCTATGAGACCTAAAACAGGTATCTCCAGAAAAATTTTGTGTTAGAATGCCATTAAATTAACCTCTGTCTTTATTCTTTTGCCAAAGCACTCAATCTGAATGACACAAGTTAAATTCATAAAAAGGACTGTAAAGAGTAAATCTAGCAGTAGGAAATGTTCCCACTTTGATGAAAAATAAACTCTATGATCATATTTTTGTAAATGGTGGGAGAAATTCTTCTCGGACTTATCCTATCTTATCCACTTCTTTAGAGGGAAAATATAAATCACAATAATTTAATTGAAGTCAGAGCCATTTCCTGGATAAAAGAGAGAAAGTGCATTAAAGATTATGTAGCTGAATAATTTATAGAAGTACTAATTTCTTTTTCTATTCTCATTGTACGAGAGCTTTAATGAAATGAGAGGAAAAGAATTGCTTTTCTCTACTTGGAAGGATGGCCAACCTTGATGACTGAAGATTGAGTTTCTTTATATCAATATACTTTTTAAGGAATTGGGCTACAACATATTTCTAAGATCATGAATGAGGCATGTGTTCTCTTTAGAAAGGAGCAATACACAATATGGACAAAGATGACTCTCTAAAGACAGGAAATGTAACATCTTTAAAGCAAGTGATTCCTGAAGTGGAGGAGATGTTTGCACTAAGAAGTAAAACCCAGGAAACTGGAGTTTTAGTACTGCAAAGTGGAAGTCTCAATCAAAACCTTCAGATCCAAAGTTAGCATAGAAGCAATTAGGCTAAAGTATTTTGATGAACAGTAATGACTTTGAATAGGAAGCAACAAAGAAAATCATCAAAGGGGTAGAAGACCAAATACCCTTTCCAAAATATTTGTACTTGCTAAACTAAAAATGTATCCAAATGCAACGTTTTTGTGAAATTTTCTTAACATAACATTTCCTTCATCTATCCACTGGAGAACAAACACACATCTTCCCACCTGGCTCTGGAGTGTGATGCTGCCCGCTGCGAAGTAAGTCAGGAAAGAACAAATGCAGGCTATGTAACACTGGGAAGCCATCACTTGTAAGGACATGGCCAGAGCCTTGCTTTTGGAAGATTATTGTTTCCTCGCTAGCTTGAACTATGGAATGCATGGTTAGTGGTTAATTGTTGGTATAGCCTCAGTACAATCCTTCTAAACTCCTGGCTTCCATTTTGAGGATTCATCATGACCAAACTATTCTTAACATTCCTTTTAGGTTCGCTAAAAATTAAATAGGTTTCTTCTTGAATATGAACATCTGCAGTTCCTTTTCTTACAGTGTTGATTTCAGAAAATCTACAAATGCATGTTCTTTATCTGTTCGTTCGTGAAACTTGAAAACCGGGAAACTTCAGAATGAGGACTCTTGCTGATTTTAGAACACAAGAATGTCTTTCTCAAGGACCAGGGAGCACCCATTTAAAAAGTTAATCATTTCAAACATTATGAAAGATAGAGACCCTGTCAGTCTCCCTGGGAGGGCATTATCTTACTTCTATAAATGGCAGATAGCAATACAGAGGGTCTCATCCTGTGGGCCAGTCTCCCCACTAGCATTCTCTGGTGTTTTCTATTAGCTCATCCCAACATTTACCTCCTCACGGGCCTATTATGTCACAAGAGTTGAATTCTATGTCACTGATATACTGCAGTAGTCTTGAATGAAGTCTTTCTTGTCTGCTTAACTCTGTCTGCTGCTACCTGATTTCCCTGAAAATGAGACCTAAATAGAAAATAAACTTCAGCTGTAATTAATAACCATGGCAATGACAGAAGATTATACTTCACTATTCTCTTGTACCGGGGCTACTCTATAATACTAGGTAAGGCAAGGATAGGCTGATTGGGACGGGCATTTTGATCCCTTGTTAAGTCTTCTTTTGGGGGAAACACAGCATTTGGTTTGAAAAGTCCTCTCTCCTTTCAGTTTATACAACTTGGGTTAAGCTAATGTAAAGGGCACTGAGAAGTGGCAGTTGAGACTGCAGGTCCTGATAATAGTGTTAAACCCTTTCCAGCAAGCCATGGCCAAACCGAGAGCTACTCTTGAATTTCTCATAAGTAAAAAGTGATCTATTTTGTCTTTTGTTAAATCCATTTATTGTGAAGGGATTTTAGGTTTTGTTTCATCTTGCTTTGCTTTTAAATTCAGATCATCAAAATTGCCGTAGTCGACCAATAACTAAAGAAAACTCTAGTTCTCACTTCTAGGGAGATTAAAAAAGAAAATGTATACAAGGAGAGTCCACACATCACCAGTCATGCCAGCACTCTTTTGCTTGATTCAGATAGAAATCATGAAGTGGCAAAGTGTAGCATGGCTAGCAGTCCTGAAGTCACCAGGTTCCACTAGTTAGTGAGGGATGCCAATGGTTAACATCACCAGCTGTTGATCATTATTGCTACCAGTTACCAACTTCCAGTGTCGACTTGTGCCAGGTGCCATAAATCATTTCTGTTGGGTGATGGCCTCTACAGTTTTTAAATGTTGGCTACCAGTCTGTCTCTGAAACTCTTCAGCTAATATCCCCTAGAATTTTTTGTTCTTTCTTTTGAGAAGACCACTCTATTCACACTGCTTAGGATAGGAATACTGAGTAGGATTATAGGACTTTTGGAGTTCACACTATCAGAAAGATAAATCAAGAGTAGATTTACAGGACCACTGTTGTAGTCAGGGGTTACAAAGAGAGAACAAGTGCATACAGGACACAGAGTTTATAATACTGTTTTATAGTATCACCCAGAGTTGAACACAAGAAAGTGCAGGAAAAATCTGTCCACAACAGCCAGGATATTTAGCCGAGGGCCTGAATCCCATAGCAATGTCTTACAAGAGTTCAGCTAGGACCCAAATGCATGGCAATGCCTCCCACAAATCCAACTGGAAATCTAAGAGCCCACAATAAGGACTCAGGTCAGTCTATTTACAGTTCTGTGCCGGGAAGGCCAAAGGTCAGCAGTGGAACTAGGAAGTCTATGCCAGCAGGGTGAAGGAGCTGTGCAGTGGGTTGAGGGTTCTACATGGGAGCTGAGAAGTCACGTTCAAAAGAAGAAGCGGGGCTGCCCTGAAAAGCACCACAGCCATCCCCAACGGCAACGAGGTCCCGCGCTCCTCTGACGATGGAGAATAGTCGAGCACAGGTCAGGAAGCCCAGCATGACAAACTTCTCCAGCACACAGCTTCCCTTCCGGAGCCAGGAAGTAATGCACAATGTGAGGGGCAGAGCTCCCGCAACGTGAATCACAGCCACGCTCATTGATGAGGTCCCGAGCTCCTCCAACGATGATGGCCAAATCCATATTGGGGAAGCCAGCATGACAAGCACCTCCAGGAGAACCATCAGCTCGAAACAGCAACTCTAGAAAGTACCCACAACGCCTCTCTCTTCTTCTCCGCATCTCTATTTATGCTGGCAACTTTCTTCGGGTGGGCCATCTCTACTCAGCACCAACTGAATTAATTCAGCTGGTGCTAAGTTGACCACGAGTTTTTAATCCATAACAACCACCAAAGCAAATCTTCATTTTAACAGGGCCTGAGGTATAACATAGGGAGATCAGTACAATGGAGGAAGCCTTCCAAGAATAATCAGAGAAGTATGTGGGGAGTGATGCTTTTCTAGCAACTGCAGGCCTGTGACCCAGATACATGCCCGTGATTGGTTCAAATGGGTGCAAGGCTCCATGACAGCCTCAGTTATAGGGGCAACAATTCAGTGAAGGGACAGGGCTAAAAGCAGGGAATCTTCTGGAATACTACCTGGGAGGGGTGGGGGATACTATCAATGGTCCCAGATCCCTCCCTGCCTGATATTTGCCAAGCCAAGGTGTCTCCTCCCACTTCTTCAAAGAGACAGAAGTTAGTCTTAAGGGAGAAGGGCACTGGTCTGAGAGTCCAGTTGTACTCATGTTGGAGAGGAGTACAGGAGAGTGTGCCCTAGGTTACCAGGGAGGACACTGAAAAAATTGTCCCATCCATAATGGGAGAAGGGGACCAAAGAGAAGAGAGGGCAAGTGCACAGCAATGAAGCCATTCTTGGTCCAACAGTAGAAAAACCAGGATATCTGCCTCAGAGGAGGAGTCCTGTTTATGAGTTCACAGAGTCCCCTCTACCACTACCCTGCAAGGTCCCTTTTAGTTGATGATAAGAACAAGCCAAGAGAAATTAATTCTATGTGGTTGATACTCAGGACATTTCTTGAGCTCAATGTTGGAAGAATACTGATTGAAAACAATTCCTGAGGTAAGTGAAAGAATTTTACACAGAGGAGGACTGAGTTTATGCTGTGATTCTTGTAGAATAGGGTGCTTAAAAAAGGTGAGTATGGTAATTAGAAAGAAGGAATGCCTTGCAAAGTGTCCTTCCTAGTGTGTCCTTATATTTTAGATACGTTCTTATGTGACAGTCAAGAAAGAAGATCATATTCACCTGTCTTCATAATTCTCTTATGTGATTGCCCCAAATCTCTCATAAGAAATTTGTACAATTTTTGTGGCTTGCATAATCTAGAATATTGGTTTGTAGAAAACAGGCAGAAATGGGTGGGTTGTTTATCTGTTCTCATGGCTTCAAGGTAATAAAGGGAGGATATAAAATGAAAAAGTCTTGAGCTCATGGTAGTAAAGAAGTAATAAAATTATTTATGGTGGACAGCCCATGTGAATTCAGAAAATATCAAAATGTTTGTGAACCTATAGCAATGTCCTGGAGAAGCCAGAGATAAGCAGGACAACAGAAACAAATCTTCTGATTCTTCTGAATTAGCAGGTGACAGTTTTAGAGAGGGGCCCAACCTAACTCTTGGATTCTACCTATAGGAGAGTTTGAGGATCAGCACAAAGAAAGAAAATGTGGAATTATTTTAACTCTGTAATTTTGGCCTAATACATATGTAGACTACAACTATATCAAGAGAAAAAAATAAATCTCTTTATAATCTTCTTGATAAAATGGATAATTTTGTTTTACATTGTCTGATCCAATTAACATAACTTCAAAAAGAATTCATAGAGGAATTTTGTGAGATTTCCTAGCATCCTAGTTAAATTGTAATTTATAAGGCAAAAATATTCTACTTTCTTGCACCCTATAAAAAGAAATTTAGCGCACTCTAATTTAATTGCTTCTATTTCTAGTGATTCTCTCTAAGCCCTTAAATGTAATGTAAGGTTTTCTTGAAATTGAGGGGAGAAGGAAAAACAACTAGCATAAGAAAGTATAAAGACCTAAAGACCATCTACTACTCTACCTTCTTCAAAAATCTCCTCCTACAGCTTTTAGAAACGTAGCTGTAATTTAGCAAACAGCAAAACATGTCACTGACGTTGAAGCTAAATTTTTTAAAAAGCAGTCCTAAGAATGTTCATATTTAATTATGGCTCCACATAATTAAGTGTGGCAATCTGGTGATAAAACCTTTAAGTAATGACTCATAAAGAGATAAAAATGGAGCATGTGTTTAATCAGTTCACAGCCTTCCTCAGAAGCTGGCACCGCTCAGGTGCTAATGAGACACCTGTTGCTGGGGACACCAGAGAGAGCATGCAAATCAGTCAGGGGACACAGATGAGGAGCACTCGCTGCTGGCAAAGGCAGGTGGCCAAGACAACTGTCGGGAGGCCTGAACTCCGATAAGACATCTAAATAAAAGCACACAAGCTATTCACTAATTTTGTTAAGGGGAAAAATGAGAGAAAAAGAATATATGTTTTCCCACATTTTACTTATTAATTGGGGAATAATCCTTTAATTTTTAAATCTTAAGAGACTCGTGTCCTCAGTTGCCAATATATGCAATCGTTCTTTTCTTCATAGTTTTTTTTTCAAGCAACTATGTTGTGTTCATTCCAAAATATTATAGTCTGCACTTGGGTGTTACTTCTTTCTGCAGTGTTAAGGAGTTATTTTCCCTGGCCTTCAGAAATTAATATGGGATTATTAGCATGGGATTCTACAAAAGAAAAAGAAACTTCCCTTCCTCTGAGTATTGTACTCCCCTTATTGGCCATGTCATCTGTCATCTAAGGTGTTAAAGATATGAAGATGTGTATTTCTTCCTTTCCAACAAGGAGAAATGTAATGTTAGTGTCTGGTTTCCAAGGGGAACTCGACAGTGTGTTACGATTTGACAAACCTAATGGCACAACGATGAGGCATGCACACAGGACGCACATCTCCTCAGGGGTGAAGATTTTGCTAGCACTTTCTTCTCTGGAGGACTTTGTCACAGAACAACCTCCTTCACTTCTAGAAATACTCCCTATGGTCTATTCAACCTTTCTCTATGAGCAAAAAACCTCTATCTAGCAGCTGTTTGGCACTGAGTTTAATAAACAAATTCTACATTAAAATAGTCTAATACATCAGAAGGATAACTTGATATTTCTGGAAATTGAAAGTGTTTTGGTGTTTTTTGGTGCATCGGAAGTTTTGGAAATTTGAAGTTAAAGTTGCGTATACAGACTTGTATTAAGCATAGGCCGAGGCAAAACTAAATAATAAGTGAAAGAGCAATGAATAATCCTTTTTGGGACAAAACAGATAGGCTGATATACTTGGAAGGTTAAATAGTGATTGAAAAGTTAGACTGGCTAAATGCTAGCTGGAGTAGTGACAGTACTGATAATAATTCCATAGTGACCATTTGCCGTGCAGACTTGGCCAGCACAAACAAACTTGTGTCATGTCCCAACATGGGAACTGCAGCAATTTCAACAAAGAGTGCTTGTTCTCAATGCAGTGCATTTGTGGTCAAAATAAATGCAACTCCCGAATGTTACATCTGATACCCCAGCCCTTCAAAAAGGTATGGCAGAGTATTCAGGCAACAAAGTGAATTCTTATCTCATGAATGACCTATGATTGATAAATCCATCAGAGAATTATTCAGTCTTCCATTTAACTTTGACTTTTTGGGTGTGTGCTGCATTATTTGAAAATATTTTGAATGTCTACACTTTAGATCATTAAATGAAAAATGTTTTTATTGCTTTGCATAAACAAGGAGTCTTGAATTCAAAGAAATATTAACTTCATATTCTAAAATATTTACTTTCATACTCTATATGAGAAATGGTTGGGGCTTATGTAAAATGTGTATAAGTGTTTGTGAAAATTTACACTGAATAGCTTACTTGAAACTTAAAGAAAACATTAATTCTGTCAAAATAATTTTATCTTTACTAGGCAATTATTAATGATACATATTTATATGTATTTATCTAAAATTTGTATATGGATTTTATGGTTTATATTCATTATTATATTTTCATATCAATTATTTATTTTCTACACAAGAATTCCATAACATGCTTTCAGCAACTATTTTCTGCCATGCATTTTAAAGTGAAACACCAATGTATAAAACCAGAAGTATTAACAGACCCTTGCAGAAAGTGCCAGGGAAGAGAGTGAAAGCATGAAAGTGGTGTTAGATGGGGAAGCAGAAGCTAGAGAACCATCTCTATTACTTTATAAACAAATGTTTCCTCTTTCAGGGGATTTACTATAAATTTTTAATTTTAAAATTTGTCAGAATTGGGAACTCTGGAAGAGAGGAAAGAAATGGAACCAATATTTTAATTTAAAAATAGTGTAAATTTAAGAATGTCTGTGGCGAATCTGAATGACTCCACCAAGGCACCTTTCAGCAGACAGCCTTACCTTGATTTCAGGGCCCGGATCTGCTTTACAGTGTTCAGTCTGGGTGTGTATTCTTTGTTGCTAGCTATGCTGGAGGGCTTGCCACCTCTGGTAAAAAGGACATCTGTGGCAAGAGGACTCGGGAGATAGATATTCTTTTTTGGGTTTGTTGAGCAAATAGGAGGGTGGTTGTTGACAGGTCTGCATTTACCACATTTCTTTCTTTCATTCTATTTCAGGTTTTTACAATCCAAATTATGATTTGTACTTTCCCAAAGGCTGGTTGCACGATCACTCATTTCCTGTTCCACTTGTAGATTCCTGCTCAGAAACTCTCTCTTACGAGGATAAAAAAAATGCAGTTTAGTAACTTTTTAAACAACACTTAAAACAATAACCATTTATCCTTTCTTGTGAAAACATGTACTTTACCTACTGCTACATCCTCTTTGCATTCATTGTATTGCAATGTGTATTTTCCACAGTAGATGACATTAAGTAAAGAATTTCTGAACGCAATGTAAGCATGAATTGCAGAATAACAACTTAAGTTTCTCGCCATTAATTTAGTATTCCTATTGGAGATATTTTTTATTAATTTCTCCTTTTACCACCTCTATATAGATACTATAAGAATTCTGTCTTTTTGAAATCAAAGCACAACCAAAAATAACTCATTAATCCATATAATTGTACAGAAAATATTAAAAGTCTAGAAAGTTTTTTGAAATTTTAGAAAATGTTTCTAGTATCACCTCTGATACATGCCTAGGAAGCAAAAATATGATGCATTGATCTCTATTTATTCTTTCATTTTAAAATAAGTACCTGATTTATAAACTGACACTCAAATGATAATTCTAGTGCATTACGTTGGACATAGTGCTGAACTGTGTGTAATTTTAATTCATCTATTTCATTTGGCACTTAGGAAACCAAATAATTACCAAATGCATTTCATCAGAATCACTAGTTATTATTTCAGGGTGATCTATATATGTATAGCAAGACCCTATCCACATTCTGTAATTACTTATATGCGCTTGGTGAAATAGAGCCATGGAATTGAGCACTGCATTATTTCTATTATTTATATATTTTACCTCTCTCTTTCCTTTTTGTCTTAACTAAAGACATAAGCAGAAATAATGCCACTGACCAAAAATGTGATTGAGAATACACTTCCTATACTTTATGAAATTCTTTTATAATTCAAAAAGGTGTTCTATTCATGCTGACTCTTAGAATAGCTTTTGCCTTTTTATTACTATGTTTTATAAATGAAAATCATTGTTTGATATTGTAATGCTGATACAATTAAATTCTTCTTCAAGAATTCTGCTTCATAAAACTAAGTGCTCAATCAGCTAATGTTTTGACTATTTTACATTTAAGCATCACATGAAAGAAATGATTTAGGGTTTTGTTTAGAATGGGTTTCCTTTCTCTGAGCAGTAATAATCACTCCTCTGCAATCATTCACCAGAGCTGGAACAAGCTTCAATCCAGGTCAATCTAGCATGTAGTAGGATTTCTTAGTTTATGTGTTTGATTTGCCATATGAATGAACTGCCTATGTGTTCATACCAAAGTTAGCCAATGCTTTTTAGTCATTTACAACTTCCTTAGATGACTGGAATAAATAGTCAATTGAGAAGCCTATCTTTCTTAATAATTTTGGTATTTTGTGTTACAGTTTTTAAATTCTGTAAATATTTAGGCTACTTATAATTAAGGATGTTTATGAGACTATTCTTTTATATGCCTTGTGCACATACATTTATAAATGACACTACCTTGTATATTTAGTAGAATTCCAAAGCTCGAAGTAGAGGAATTCATTTTGAATGATGAGATAACCTGTACAATTTATAATTTTCTGGTGACAGTGTTTCTCACTTTCAGGACAAGACTAGGATCCTTTCAGTGCAGTGATAGATAATGATTTTCAAACACAATAATTTGTTATCTTAAATTTAGTGCAGGATAGGATAAACAATATGAAATTGCATATCTGTCATTTTTGGATCTGTGCTTTCTGTGTGACAGAGAAGGACAGAAGGAGTAAGCAAATCACTATAAGATTGAATATATATCCTTGATAAAGTAGCACATAATTAAAGTTATTTTCATTCACTTCAAAAAGCAATTTGGTAAAATGGTAGATTGAGTATTTGTTCTCACTGAACATGAATATCACCCTATCTGGAACCACTTATACACTGAATGTGCAGAACATCTTACTGATTAAATATTCAGTGGGCAAGGAAGGAAAAAACATTTCTGGCTGAGAAAATAAGAAAGTGAAAAAAAGTTTGAGAGTTAAGGAGCAGTGAATTCTACATGATCTATGAAAAGGGAAGGCAGTACTGAGAAGTGAAACAGCTACAGTATTAAGTTCAGCCCAGACCGTGAGCATCTCCAGCTCCAAACTAAGCAGATGCCACTGACATACAGCTGTTCAGTAAGACCAAGAAAGAAAATGACTCACTCCAGGTTTTAGGAGAGAAATAAAACAAAGTATGAAAAATATCAGAAATAAAATTCTTAACTGTACATGTGATTATTTTTTCCTGCTTTATTTTAAACTCCTCTCCTCTACGCCTTTTTTTCTTTCTTTCTTTCTTTTTTTTTTTTTTTTTTTGTCCTTTTACCTTTCTCCTTTCCAAATAAATAAAAAGAAAATGGCTGACAGTTGCATACATTGGAATCCTTGTCCCAAGCAGGTGAATCTTTGTATAAAAGACTGACTAAAGAAAGCTGAAAGGAGGGGAGGGGATTAGAATTCTGATGCCAGCACATTTCTCTTCAATCTCTTTTTCCCTGTGCTCACTCTTCTCTCCACCAACCGCTAATCTTCTAGCACATTCTCCACAACTTGCACCCAACAGCTTCAGCGGAAAACTTCATACTTGTGATCCCTCCTCGAGCCCTCTACTACTTAAACCAACAAAAACCATACCTTCCTAAGCCCTCCAACTTCTCCTCTAGTGACTCTCTTCCTTCTTATGCCCACCTCCATTTCTGCATCATAAAAGTCCAGAAACTTCTCTGGCAAGGATCAGAGGATACTTAATGTTTGGGAAAACTGAGCAGAAAGAACGTTCTTCATTGTATGCGTTTTGGAGGTAAAAGAGCTGAGAATATTTATATACAAATTAGGTTTGATGTCATTGTGGTTTAGTTAAAAAAATAAATGTCTTACTTCCCCCAAGGCTTACTTGTACATTTATAGCTCCTATCAGTCCAGAAAAATACTGCTATTTGCTTTTTGCCAAGATATGGAAGAGTTAGGATATGATTATGCTAAAAAAAAAAAAAAAGGGAAAAAACTTGGGTGAGTTTCAGGACTATTTGTATTGTTACACAATTTGGTACATTTAATGTGTGGAAGGAGTTTTTGGTGACTATTAATGTAACAGAAGTTCTCAAATGGTGTTAATAGGAGCCTCCATACCCATTATTTTGATATTCTTAGTGAGCTGAGAGAAGCTGAAAAAGTTGAACCTTATGAGTAATTGAATGAGCCTCCAGAGACTTGTATAGAAGATGGCTTCATAAAGCGGTTTGGATGATGACTGAGGTGGAAGGCTGCCTCCAATTTCAGACCTATTATGGCTCCAGGGCAATGATAATAATGTGCACATAAAAGCTACAGATTGGTCCAGAATGGGTACTATAAAGAGAACCTTTTCCTAATCATGTCACCATTTTGTGTCTGCTGGCTTGGATTACAGCCTGGATGTTCAAAGGCAAGACTCTAAATGGAAAATATCGAAAAGTATGTCATCATAAGCCAGGGAGATCTTTAAAAAAATGGCAATCAGATCACCTCAATTCCCACTGTAAAAATCTTCAATGGCTTTTTAGGTGTTAAAGAAAATATCCTTCTAACTGAATTAAAAGCCCGTCCCTGACTTGGCGCCTGTCTTTCTCAAAAGAGCTAACTTCTACGGGTCCCTCTACTCACCTAACAGAGACTCATGGTTTTTGCTCTGGCGAATAATTGCCAAACTCCTGCCTGTTTTATGACTTTGCACTGTGCTTCCTGTCTAGAATGCTTTCTCAAATGGTCTTCCTGTTGGGAGGGAGGGAATATCATTAACAGCTCTACAATTTCCATTAGCTGCTTAGAAATTAAAATTGTTAAGCATTTTCTTTTTAGTCTCTGTCTCTCTTTCTCTGTCTCTTTCTGTTTCTCATTCTCTTTTGCTTTCTTTCTTTTAGGGCTGGGAGTTTGGCTCAGCGGTTTAAGCGCCTGCCCTGGCAGGTGTGAGGTTGTGAGTTCAATCCCCAGTGCCGCAAAAAAAAAAAAAAGCCACATCTTTCTTTCTTTTGCCCTCTCTCCCACTGTTTCCCACACCTCTTCTCTACACCCCCTGATCCACAAACTTTTCTCTTTCCGTGAATCTGTCTTTTTCATGTTCAAAGAAATATCAAAGAAAAAAATAGTAGCAGTCTTCCAGGAATACATGCCCTTTTCCTTCATTTTTGTATGAGGGTGAGAGTGTAAAAACTGATCAAACAAGACATTTTAATGTTTTTAATATGCTCTAAACTCTAGCTAGGACTTCTGAGCAACACAGTTTCATCTTGTTCTCCCTGGAGCAGTACAACAAAGCTGTGCCAACAAACGAATTCCCTGAACTGACCCTGACATTTCCTTCTAAACCTCTGTTTTGTCAGGGTGTCAAAGGCACACTGCACAGACGCCCTGACCATAGAGAGCCTTGCAGGACTTGGTCCTGCCCCAGGAGCTCTGTCTAGGAATGGATTAATTCTTACATGCCCCTGCAGATGTTTTTTTCATATCTCTGTGATGACTGTGACAGCTTGTTTTCCCCACGGAGGGAGCATCTGGCTATTTGTCTGAGAGAAGATGCTAAGGAAATTATTGTCAATCTCATTTTAAATCTCCCTTCATCTAAATTTGCAGGGCAATCATGTCTCTGAGCAGAGTAAAAACTCAGTGAGGATCAAGCTCAGGATAAAATCATGAATATATCAGAATGAGAGTGAGTTTGATGTTATGGTTGTTCTTCATTTTGCTCTGTTAATTAATATGTGCTATATATTATGCAATAAATTTAGTTGAGGATGCAATACCCACAAACACATTTTAATTGATAGATATAATCCAGAAAGTTGAGAAAAAGAAATTTTTAAATTTTCTTTAAGAATCACTCTATTCTTAGCATTTTTAAAAAAACATGTGTATTTTGTCTCTATGGGAGATCAAACCCAGGGCCATGGTCCAGCTTAGAATGCACATCAACACTGAGCCACAGTCCAGCGCTGGGGCCAGGGATTTTATCTCAGCAATTTTGCATGTGTTTCTATGTGTATGTGTATGCATGTGTATGCTCAGTAGTTTTAAGAAAATAATTAGCCTCATATTCCAAATCTCTTTTAGCATTTTGTATTTTTATTTAATGTCAAATATTTTTATCTTATAATTTTGGTAAGAGTTTTAGTTGCTGTCATTTCTAAGGACCTCAATATTTCATCAAGGGAGTAAGTTAAAATTTGCTTAATCACTCCTCTATTAAAGTTATTGCTCCATATTTGAATTCCGAATGTATTTTCTAGCCAGTTTTTTTATATGTATGATAACTAATTGCATTTAAATACATAGGAAATATTAGCTCATAAAACATAAATAGACATGTGGAGTGGAATTTATATTATTTAAAATTTTTGGAAATGCAGTGGCCATTAAATTTTGAGTACTGATAATTTTGTTATCAAGTTACATAGAATTATTTTGACATCAAAATTCTATGATGCAGATATATAATATACAAATGAAAGGAGATATTTTTCAAAGAAAAATTACTATTCCTGCTTTTGCAGAAAAATAAAATGCTCCCCTAGAAATGTGTCTTCTTATGTTTAAGAAATCTTGAGAAATTTAATGAGTCATAATGTCAAAAACAGTTTTGGTTGAGGAAGATAAAATAATCAGCAGGAATGAAATGGTTAAGCTTAACCATCAGTTTGAAGGGACAAGCACTCTGGAGCTCACATCCCAACACCACATTCCTTAGATGTCAGAAATGAAGGGGCTGGGGATTTAGCTCAGCAGCATAAGCACCTGCCTGAAAAAAAAAAAAAAAAAAAAACACAAAGAAGCTATGGAACCTGATGCTGGCCATGCTGGGTTTTGGTCTTGCATTGAACCTATTATTTTTCTCCTCATGCATCCTTTTTAAAATGACTCTGCTTAACCTGTGCTACTGTATGTTGAAATTATGCAACACATTTTTTTTAAGGAGTTACAGGTAAGCATTTGCCGTAAATCTCAGAGGAGACTTTGACTAGGGTGCCTTAGTTACGCTGGGACTGTGGAGACTTTGGGGAAGGGATTATTGTTTTTGGTTGTACATGAAATAGCTATATCGTTAAGCAGATTTTTTTAAATCAAGTTTTCATTTTAGATTAAATATGGCCTAAGGAGATGTGTTTGGGTATCAAAGTTGACAAGGATGAAATGTGACAGTTAAGATTAATTGTTAATTTTCCTGGCTTTGGAGCCACCAGAGGAATTAGTAAAGCACATATGTTAGTGTATCTGGGTAGGTTGTGAAAGTGTATCCCTGGGTTATGCATCTTGTCCTCACCCCTTCCTCTCAATCACTGCTTCCCTACTCTGCTTCCTGGACACCATTAACTAAGCATATTTGCCCTACCAAACCATTTTCTCTCCTCTCCCTTTGTGATGTTTGTGCCTTGGAACCAGCCAACTATGGACTGAACTCCCTGATGCCATGAGCCAAATTAAATCTCTTCTCCTTTAAATTGTAGGTATCGGGTATTATTTTTCAGTATTGGGAGAGCTGACTAATACAGGCAAAATATTGCCAGTACTTACCCATCCTAAAGAATAAAAAAAGTGTGAAAGTCCGTGTCACTTCTAATGGTACTTAGATTTGCTTGACTGAATTTACTGTGAGCATTTCTTGTGAGTTTTAATGAAGAAACATCTACAGTTTCAGCATTTTAGAAATACTACACCCTGACGTGTTGGCTGTTTTTTTTTTTTCTTTATTCCTTGTGCTGAGTGAAGCTAAGTGGAATTTCTCCCTCAGAAGTCCCATTTGCTATCATTCACCTCTTCCACATAATCCCCTCACATATGCCTTTGAGTTTGCTACTTGATAATTTCCATAGATTCCATAATATAGAACACTGAAACATGGAGAAATTTATTATTGGACTGCTCAAAATGTTAGCTTCTGTCAAAACCAAACTAAATTTTGAACTCAAAAATTTCCTGATTTCAGTATTCAAACAGTTAAAACTATATTGTTCCTGTATAAAATTCATGATTTTAAATGAGCATTTTTGAGTATGGACTATGTATCAGGATCTGCTTCAGCCGTGCAATAGACAATAGTAATCAAGACAACAACCCTGCTGTTTTGAAACTTACAAAGTCTCATGTATCAATGTCAAATAATGCACATCCATGTGCTTCAGGTTAGTGAGAAGTCAATGCCTATCTCAACCTCAAAACAGGTGAGCATAGTGGATGAGGAGGTTAAAATATGCCAAGAAGGTGATTCTGAGAGTAAGAGAGCATATGACATATAAGGGCAGATAAGTTCAATATCTTTCTTCACTATTCATGATCGCCACTAACACTCTTAACTGAAGCCAGGTAAACAAGTGAAAAAACATAACAGCTTTGTTAAAAGTTTGATATGACACGAGAACCTTCAAAAATGAAGTTCCAGGGCTTGGGTTATAGCTCAGTGGCACAGAGCCTGCCTGGCAAGCATGTGATCAAGTGTTCAATTCCCAGTACCAAAAAAAAAAAAAAAATGAAATAAAACAAAACAAAAAACAATGAAGTTCCAAAAAGGTAGAGAAAACACTCCATTTTTATGCTTAGGTTTGACACAACATACGATCATATACAAATGTGATTGGATGAAAAGGGTCAGATTATTGTCAACAAATTAAGAGGGGAAACTCAGCAAGGCCTGTCTGTTGGGATTCTACTTGGCATTTCTATGTCGCCTTCATCCCTTATGGCTAAAAATCAGGACTTCAGGAATGAAAATCTTATGATTTGCTGCCAGACAAGATATGCCATAGAACTTCTGTATTGTAAGCTCCTACACTGAAAAGAGAGGGAGAGTTGCCTGGCTCTATAACCCATATTTGGTATGAGAAATGCTAGTTTCTGTAAAAAAAAAAAGTGGAAGCCAGGAGAAAGAAAGACAAGAGATGAGAATAGTACTTTGTTTCTTGGCCCTTTCTAAGTACTTTAGTTCAAAGTACTCAGAATTTCAAAGAACCATACTTTTGAGTATTGTTTTCTGGGCCACAACAGAGAAGAGAGTGATGTTTTGAGGTGAAAGATTTTCTTGAGCCAGTTGCTTCAGAGAAAAACTGGTGGGTAAACTAGATGCCAAAGAACAAGGTATTTAAGAGGAAGAAACCTAGAAGCCTTGTTGCTTTTAACCTTCCATATCACCTTTGTTTTTCTTTTGTTGTCATGTTTGGAAGTTGTTAATAAAATTGTGCATTTCTTTTCCAGTTTGCAACCTTGAATGATAAACCTTTCAGAAGTTCAACAATCACAGTGTTATTACTATTTATATTTCAACACCAGTATTGTTATTAATGATATTTCAGCAACCTACTGAAAGTCTCAATAAAACAGACTCTGCTCTCAAATAATATGATTGGATGAAATGAGAATAAATCACAAAATTATAGATAAAATCTGTCAAAGCTAATACATGCTGATAATATTAAAGAAAGTTGTTTGGTTTACTCAAGGATAGGCAGTGACTGTGACAGAGCATGAAAATGCTTCCAGGTGCTGCTAATGTTTTGTTCTTGACATGGGTGCTATTTCCACAGTTGTATTTTGTTTACAGAAAATTATTCGTGCTATATGTGTAATATATTTGTGCTTTTTCATATGTATATTGTTCTTCAGTAAGTAAGTTTAAACTATAAATAAAATAAAAACTGAAAAGAAACTATGCAGACATTACTGGTACTAAACAAGCAAGCAAACAAACAAAATTTCTCAAGGAAAAGGAGCCTTTTCAATATTTTAAGGAGGTCCTAAAAGAAGGGATCAATTTGTCATAGATGGAAACACAGAGTTGCAGCTAGTGGGAGGCATGCACCATAGAGGAGAAGGACACGCAAATGCCTGGATCCAAGAAAAGCCAGGATAACTTGCTCAGTGACCTGATCATCTTGGGACATGGTAGTCAGTAAAGATCTAGGTCTCGGGACCCACAGCTGTAAAGATTCTCATCTGAAAATTACATGCCTAAGGACCCAAACTTTAATCACTGTTGAATTTTAGCTTTTGACTTTCTTTTTGTAGTTTTTAAATCCCTTTAATATCCTTGTTTTAGAACAGTGGTTCTCAAACTTGAGCATGACTTAGAATCACCAGAAGTACTTATTTGGTAGAGTTCTGGCCTTGCATACAGAAGGCCCTGGGTTCAGTCCCCAACACTATTTTTATTAGCAACTCCTAATTTCACAAAATATTTGGTTTCAATGTGTATAATGTAGGTCAGTTGGTCATACTCATTCCCTTACTATCTTCACTTATTTACTTCCTCTGGTCTAATAACAGCCTCCCTTCTACTTTCCTGACATGTCTCTAAGATTCTATATATTAGGGACACACAATATTTGTCCTTCTGAGTGTCGCTTATTTAGCAGATGTCTCAGTCACTTCCCTCAACTCAGGGACACAGTACCCTACATGCACAGTTTAAAGAAGAAAATGTTCATTTCACTGTTTGCAGAGTTTTCAGTCTATAGCTGACTAGCTCCATGGCAGGATGGCATGGCAGAGGGGCATAGCAAGGGAGAACCACTCACCACATGGAAGGCTGGAAGCAGAGAAAGAGACAGAGAGAGGGACAGAGAAAGAGGGAGAGAGAGAGACAGAGACAGAGAGGGAGGGAGAGAGAGGGAGAGAGAGCGGGGGGAGAAAGACAGAGAGGGAGAGAGAGTGAGGGAGAGAGAAAGGGCAGAAGCAGGGAGGGAGATATGCTCTTTTAAGCAAAACCCTCAGCAAGCCACCTCCTCAGTCCAGACTTCAGCTTCCAACATCACATTTAGCTACAAACTCATCAGTTGACTAGTCTATTGATGACTATCATACTTCTGTATCCAATCACCTCTCAAAACCCCACTTAGTAAAAGATCTATACAGTGAAAATTACATTATTCTGAAGAAGGAAATTGAAGAACATTTCACAAAATGGAAAGATATTCCCTGTTCATGGATAGGAAGAACAAACATCGTGAAAATGGCCATTCTCCCAAAATTATTATACAGATTTAATGCAATCCAGTCAAAATACCACTTGACTACCTTACAGAGCTAGAGAAAGCATTCCTGAAATTCATCTGGAACCAGAAAAGACCTATAACAGCAAAGGCAATTCTGGGCAACAAAGGGAAGGCAGGAGGCATCACAATCCCAAACTTGAAATTATACTACAAAGCTACTGTGATAAAATCAGCATGGTAATGGAATCAAACCAGACCTGAAGATCAATGGAATAGGTTAGAAGATACAGCCACAACTACAAACATAATTAGTCACCTCATCTTTGACAAAGGGGCCAAAAATATACATTGGAAGAAAGATAGCCTTTTTAACAAATGGTGCTGGAAAAACTGGCTTTCTATATGCTATAAACTAAAACTACATCCATGTCTATCACCATGCATTAAAATAAAGTCAAAATGGATCAAAGATCTGAACATTAAAACAGAAACACTAAACTGACTAGAAGACAAAGTAGGTGAAAATCTTGATGACATAGGAGTAGGCAGAGAGTTCATGAACAAAAATCAAATTACACGGGAAACACTTCCCAGAATCAACAACTGGGATCTCATCTTACTAAAAAGTCTTTACATGTCAAAGGAAGTCTCCAACAGAGTGAAAAGAAAACCCACAAACTGGGAAAATATCTTAGCCAACTGTCCATCAGACAAAGGACTTCTATCTAAGACATACAAACAATTAAAAGAAATCAGGCTTCTAAAATTCAAAAACCCAATCCAAAAATGGGCATCTGAGATGAATACACACTTCTCAGAGAAAGAAATACAAATGGCAAATAAATATATGAAAAAATGTTCAACATCAATGGTCATTCAGGAAATGCAAATTAAAACAACACTCAGATTCCATCTCACTCCAGAAATAATGGCCAAGATTAAAAAATCAACCAACAACAAATGCTGGAGGGGCTGCGGGGAAAAAGGAACTCTTCTCCACTGTTGATGGGAGTATAGACTGGTGCAACCACTGTGGAAATCAGTGTGGAGATTCCTCAAGAAGCTAGGATTAGAGATCCCATTCAAACCAGCTATCCCTCTTCTGGGCATTTTCCCAGAAGAATTGAAAACATCATACCACAGTGATATCTGTGCACCCATGTTTATAGCAACCCAATTTGTAATAACCAAATTTTGTAAACAACTCAAGTGCCCATCAATCAAAGAACAGATAAAAAGATGTGGTATTTTTATACAATGGAGTACTACTCAGCTATTGAGAAAGATTGCATTGAGAGTGTTACAAGTAAATGGACACAACTTGAGACCATACTCATAAGTGAGATAAATCGAACCCACATGTGTAAATACCATATTGTTTCCCTAGTGTAGAAACTGAAAAAGTATATGTGATCCAAAATCTACAATAAATACTATGTAAGGGTAAAAAACTGCTCGAAGAGCAAAAGTAATTGGGAAGGGAAAAGGGGGAAAGAGGAAAAGGAAAAGGAAAAGATAAAAATCTGTATATATTTATATGTAAGATAACTAAAACGAACATAATGCTGAATGAATTAGTTACTGAGAAACAAGGGTTAATACTCATATGATTAGATAAATTTTACATGTCTATATCTGTTAATGTAAACAACCATTTTGAAGATAACGATACGCAGTATTGCAACCATTGTCAAGTTTCTATCGTCCTGTTTTGTAAACCTATAATGTTACCGTTGTGCATTTGCTTTAGTCATTTGTTTGTCTCTTTTGCTTTTTGTCTTTCTTATGTGTGTCTTTTTTTCTCTTAAATAAATAAAAAATAAAAATAAAAATAAAGCCCCACTTAGGAGCAAATATATATTTTTCTTTTTTTTAAAGGGAGAGGTCTAGATATAGAGCATAACAGCTAAACGTGATGATCCAGGAGACCTCAATAAGACATAAGTTACTGGCCCCTGTATGCGAAGGATAGGGTCTGGGAGTTCAATTTCATTGCACAATTCCAAGTGGTATCGATACTGTAGATTTGGAGAGCAGAGTTAGGGAACTAACACTAGGAAGAATATTCTTGGTCTTTTTTGTTACTTTATCTAACATTTCCTTATTTTATTACTCAAAAGAAAAGACATGAATTTCCAGTTTGCAAGAGACCTTAAAACAGACTATTGAATCCAGTCCCTCCAAGTCTTAGTCATCATCTACAAAGATATAGCTCCCATCTCTGCCTGTTTATTTAATTCTTAATAATCTCTGAAGTTTTATTTCAAATTGCATAATTTGGGACTGACTTTCTGTTCCTCTTTTGAATATCTGGACCATTTACAGATCCACAGATGACACTAGACATCTAGCCTTTGCATTATTTGTCTGCACACCATTTCTTTGCACACTTATGTTTTAATCTAATCTACAAACCCACCCTAACCTCCCAATTTGGAAGTTTGTAAAGCTCTCTTCTTATATGTCTACTGAATGTCAGTCATATAATTTAGTCATGTAGTTTATGACTATTTAATTTTCCACACTAGTCTTTGACAATACTTCACAACTCCCCAAGTACAAAGCAGAGCAATTTTTATATAGTGAATGTTGAGTACCTTAGGGCAGACTTTGATTTGTATTTATGCGAATTCCCCAGAACCTATTACAATATCTGGCACACATATTTTATGTTTAAAAACCATTTACTGAATAACTGAATGATGTAGGGTTCATTTTTGTCAGAGAAGTAGTGAATTTCTGATATATCTCTAAACATACAAACTGCAGGTGATATTTTAGCCTAGTGCTAATGTAAGTAAGAATTTAAACTGCCTTTTTTATTCAAATCAAATCACATAATGGCATTGATAGTGTATCTACAGCTCAGCCAAGCATTATCACTTCAATTTTCCAAAATTCAACTACGACTGTAATGTTCAGGGCCACATTCTATCCTTATATAAGTTTCTGGTTTGAATCATATAATTCTCCCACCTAGCCTCCTCCAGACACTTTGTCTTTTAGAATTGTATTTTTGAGTGCTTCATATGAGAGAATAACTCAAAATTAATTTTTTTGCCTTCGTTTCTAAATGCTTTCCTTTCAATAGATGTAGCATCAGCTCGTTGAAAATAAAACTAGAAAATAGAATAGAGCTTTCAGAAGCCACATGTGGTGAAACAATACATAGGGCCACTCAGTGACCTTTTTGAATTTGGCTTGCTATTCTTCATGTTTTCTCTTTTCATGATCTATAACATCTGCCTTATGATTCAGCCATAATATTAAATTCAGTGGCTTAACTATCAAGCTACTATGGTAGGTCAGCAATAATTCAGTTTTTTAACAAAACATTTACTCAATGTATTATGTATACCAGGCATAATTCTATGCACAAGAAATACAGTATTTCAAAACATAGGCACGATCCTGCCATCAATTATTATCTATTATATTGAAGCAGCAGGAAACTAAATATATGTACACATAAATAAAGGCATAGTGAATAATTTCAGGTAATGACATGTATGAAGAAGAGAAAAAAAGATCCATGCCAGAGAATGCTGCAATGATACTTAGATTGTGCCTTAGTTACTTTCTCATTGCTGGGAAGAAATAGCTGACTCCCACAAGTTAAAAGAAGAAACGTTTATTTTAGCTTACATTTTGTAGAGGTTTTAGTCCATAGTCAGCTGATTTCAAGGCAGGGTAGTATGGCAGATGGGCATGGCAGAGGAAAAACAGTCCATGGCACCACTTTCTTTCCCTTTTTATTCCATCTAGGATATGTGCATAGTGGTTGGTGCCACCCATACCAAGGTGGGAATTCCCTCTTCAGTAAGTCCATAATTCAACTCAGAACTCAACCAATCAGTGATCCAATTCAGCATCACATACACATGAACCAGTATCACACACTAATGATCCACTCACTCCCAAAAGCCCCACTTATAAACACAAGTGACTTTGGGGGACATCTAGATATAAGACATATTAGATAGCATGGACAAAGATAGTCTCTTAGTAATGGCAATATTTACTGTCATATGCAAATATCAAGAAGATATCTACAATGCATGATATAGGAATGAACATTCTAGGCAAAGGAAAGTGCAAATGGAAAATTGTTCAAGGGATGTTGAGAGTTTCCAGTGCATTGCATTCTAACATTATTGAATTTCTAAGAAACTTCATTTTTATTTTTTTAACAAATCAATATTAAAAAGTACTGAATAGGGAGCAAAGAATTAAGGGGCTGAACATTTCAGATCTGCAACAAGTTATTTTTCTTGAAAGAATTCTAATACTGAAGGTGTTTCTTAATCATTAAGTAGGGCTGGCATTCAAAATATTCAGCATCTAAACAGAATGGATGGTGGTGGACATGCTGCTTAGAAGTCAACTCTAGGAATATTACCATAAACATAACATCAATTAAACATGGGCTGTCAATTGTTCTGCTAAAGAATGTACTGTGTATACTATCTGTAACAGAGCTTCTGCCCTGAGTGCCATGATTTTTAATGTTCTTTTTCACTTCTTTTATCTATTACTCTAAAACAAAAAGCTACCAAGAGAGAACCTCATTTAAAAGTTCTCAGCTCCCTATCCATAATATGATACCCCTAACTCCTTGAGAGTTCCAGATGGGAGTTCCAGTATTAGTCTGAATACGGCAAGTTGTATTCTATAATCAATCAGGTAATTGCCAAATTTGTTAATTATACTTGTAAAGTATGGGATAAGCCCTGATCTAAAAATTTGGGTTTCAGTGTGAACAAAAACTATTAAAATTACTGTCTTTATATCACTTATAATATAATAATGGACAGCAATATTAAATAAGATACATGAAGCAAGTGAAAAGAATTTCATGGGATGATAAACAAAATAAGCAAAACTAGAGCAAAGGTGATGAAATCTCAAGGAAAGAAGAAAAGTTTAGGTAGGTTGTCTCTGCTGAACAGGTGAGCTTAGAACGAAGAATCACAATGGGATAAGAAATCCAGTTGTGCATTTGTTTGTGAGAGGGACATTCCAATCAGAGGGACTGGCAAGTGCTATGGCACTGGAGCAAGGAAAAATCAAATGTGCCAATGTAAATTTATCACTAGTGAAGACAAAGAGCAGAATCATGAGTGAGATCAAAAGGAGGTGATTCAACAGAACAAAGGTGAAAAGATTCATCCATTCCTTGGAGGAGCGACAAAGCCCTTAGCTTTAACTCTGAATAGACAGGAAACCAATGGAGGTTCTGAGTAGAGTAACACTATGAAAAAGTTATGATAAGATAGGATGACCATGCATAGAATTCTGTGAATTTTTGGAAGTATGAGTGTGTCTCCATTTTCCCTTTCTTTCTTTGAGTTAATCTGTGTCTTTACAAAAGTGATATACCTTCATGTATCTTTCTACACTCCATAAATACTATACTTAAGATAGTTTAATGTTTCCATGGCATTTTTCTAAAAAAATATTATTCGAATACTCTCATTATCCATTTTCATTTCCTTTTTAATTTGAGCAGTTCTTAGGCACTAAGTATTATTGGTAGATAATTACATGCACCAGCTCCACAGAAGGAATGTAAATGTATGTACCGAAAACATGTACCGAAAGAGAAAAGGTGTAAAGAGATGGGTGGAAGGGAGTGGGAGGGAAAGGAAAAGGGAAGAAAAAAGTAATTAAGATGTGTTACGTAAATGTACCAACTTTCCACAAGGAATGTAAATGTTATGTACTACATGCAGGTACTAATAAACTAAAATTAAAAATAAAAATAACAGTAAACACTTGATCCAGGCAAGAGTTCTAATTGAAACAAAAATTCTAACTCAAATTTTAATACTTATTCCTTCCAGGTTCCCTTTAAGATACAGAATTTAGAGGAATATAAAAATCTTAAAACCTGTAAAGTGTACACTCGATGTATCATAAATATTGACAAATTTCTTTTGCAATTTATATGTGATGTTTCTGCTGCCCCAACTCCTATAGAATACTGACTCCTGGGAAAGTCTTTAGGGTCTTGGCCTAGAGGCAATCTCATAAAAATATAACAGCAGAACCAATCCAAGTCACAGAAGAAAACCTAACTGAACTAACCAGTAAGAACAACCATCATAATAATAATGATTCTGTGGAGAAAAATAGAACTTTTAATTTACCAAGAAAATTGCTCTAAAATTGCAAAGAAGAATAAAAATTCAAAATACATCTAGGAAGAAAAAAGTACTTCTCTGCAGGTAAAATCATAAACTGGCCTCATACTTCTTTCCAATTCTAAATTAGGTAGGCTGTGGAATAAATTTTAATGAGCAAAAGTAACCCCTGAAATGGTTATTCTTACGTGACTGAGAGTGAATGATACTTTAGGAAGAAAACCAACTTTGTAGCATTTTGGCAAATGATGGCAGTGAATGTATAACATTTAAGTAATTTTCCTTATTAAGAGATGGATAAAACAGCCACTATCAGATGTTGTTATAAAATGGCCAGCAATAAGTAAACAGTAAAACATAGAATTTAGACAAAGTATGGTTATAAAATGTAATAAAATCTTAAAAAAATATAATGTAGAAAACAGCTCCATTTCTACTTCTAAACTTTCCATAGTCCTGATACTGATAACCTAATAAATGGGGCGCAAATATACTTCAGAAAATTCTGAAAAGAAAAGAAAATTCTGACTTTTGAGTTTAGATATGAAATGTAAATAAAATGCTAACAAATCAAATTTGGCATAATACTTAATATATTGCAAAGGTAGTGTTTATTACAAGAATGCACAAGTTGTTAAATATTAGAAAATCTAATAATATAAAAGTAAACCAATTTTGTTACTTCTAAAGATCCTCCAGTGTTTAATAAAACTCAAAATCCAGGCCCAACTTTGGAAATGAAGAATCCAGTGAATTTCCTTAACACAATAAAGAACAGCTAGGGCAAGCTACCGACAAACACTGATTCTCAACAACACGACAAAATGGATTCATTAGATGTTTACTAAGATCCACTTAGAGCTTAGGAAAAGTCAAGGACAGTCTGTGTCTTTTATGGAGCTTACATGAAATGCAGAGTAAGGTTTGAATATTCACAATGAGGTGATACATCTAGTTGTGTATTTGTGGGGAGCATATTTCAGGCACAGGTTGAGGCTGGTAGAATTGATGACTGAATTAAATGCAAGTCATTTCTAATAGAGTCTGAGACCAGGCTTCTGTTGTTTAGAATATTCTCTTTGCCAACTGTCTTCAATGCTCTGGAAGTTGTAGTCAATGCTATTGGAGGACACAAAGGAGGGAAAGGAAGAAAGATAAAAGGAAGAAGAGGAGGAGAGAGAAAAGATGAAGAGGGGAGACAGAAAGGAGAAAAAGGAGGAGGTGCAGGAGAAAGAAGACAAAAGAGATAGGAGGGTGGAAGGAAACAAATGAAATAAAAAAGTTGAAAAGAAAAAGTGAGAACTAACTGCAGGTTATACAATTGCATACTTAGACTAAAAAAGTAACTAATAAAATTTGTGCAAAGTTTAGGTAGATAAGCAGTTACAAATAAACATTTTAAAAATTAACAACCTGTGTCAACTAGCGAAAAAAAAATTTTGACACCTTAACATAAAATAAATTCCCTTGTCAAAACTAATGAAATTATGACATATTTAAAAATAAATTTGGAAAGAAAATCTAGGACGTTGTTGAAAAATATACAAACCAAACTAAGGAACACAAGAATATCTTAATAAATAAAGAAATATGAAGGTATCCTGAAGAAAGTACTCAATCTGAGAATTTAACTTAGAAGTTAAGTGAGTAGAATACAATAATTTGTAAGTTTAACCTGAATAGTTTAATAAGTGAATACATATCAGACAGCTCGATAAATAAGATTGAAGGAACTTAAAGTATTAGATATCATAACGAACTATAATAACACCAATTAACACGCTAATACTGTAGAAAAATGAAATTACTGTGAGCAAAGACTTGTCTTGACATGATCTATAAGAATGAAGAAAAGTAAGATATTTTAAACTTAGAATTTATATGTTACAAAAAGTAGTGAAAGAAGAGAAATCCATAAATTGATAGAAAACAATTTATAAAAACTAAAAATGACTTCTTTTAACACCAATAACAGACCTCAGAATTCTATAGAAGCAGTTTCTGATAACTGAAATCTCTCCTATTCTAAAGCACTAAAACAATTTCACAAATTCTCATTGTAATAATTTCTATAATCATTGGTTTTACTCTGTGTGTTGAACGCAATTCTTTAAAGTGGAAACCTTGGCTTCCTAATTTTCTAGTGGAAAACGTGACATGAATGAAGGCTCAGGCATTTCTACAACCTGGAATCAAGTCTTGAACACAACACTTAGTATACATATGATCTCGGAAAAATTAACATTTCACATCTTCAACTATCTTGTTATATGATCATGCTACTTATATCTATCTACTTTTGAGCATATAGAACATGTAATTTATTTATTTTTTAAACCCTTTAATGACTGACTTGCAGTCTTAGCCGAGTGCACAGTTTATTTTATTTATTTATTTATTTATTTATTTTGGTACCAGAGATCGAACTCACGACCTTGTGCTTACCAGGCAAGCGCTTGAGCCATTGAGCTAAATCCCCAGACCAACATGTAATTTATTTAAAACCTAGAAAAAACCCCAGCTTTTTTTCAATTTACTTCTAGTGACTTGTAATTCCTAATCCAAATGTTAATGCTTCCTCCACTTACTTAAGTGCTTTCTTATTATTCTAAGTGTTGATGTCAGATTTTCTTGACTGATAGTCAGTATTATCTCTGGTCTTTATTTCTGAATTTTGGGTGCCAAAATCTTCATAACCATGTAGCAGATTTCCTTGTCAGCCAAATCGTATGTAAATCCACTGGTAAGAGGCATTCCATGAAATTTTGAGGATAGAAAAGAAGAAACCAACCCACCAGCCACAGCAATAGGTAGACTAGTGGTCAGGGGCACGTTAAGGTTGACCTTGACTTCCAGTTAAGAAAAATATGATGACCTTCAGTGTTATGGGTAACTGAGAATCAACCTAAGTAGCTTGCTGTGGGTCCAACAAATTCCATTTCCTTAAAATTAAAAGGAACTTTCCATGACTTTTAGCAAATCAAATGCATTGTGTTTGGGTGAGTTCTTAGTAGTATCACTTAACTCTGTCAAAACTCTATTGTCATAATTGTTCGATATTTTAACAAACCTGTTTTTCTAGCTAGTTATACTAGCTTACATCATTCTGTCATACTTAACATCTCTGCATTTGATGATGACAGTTCTCTACTTCCTTGAACTTTCTCATCCCTAATTTCTCTAAGATCAAGCTACTGAAACACTTTCCCCTTTTCATGTTGTAAATTCTCATTATTTCCCCTAGTTTCTTTGTGCTTTTTTGAAAGGTATCATACACATTTCATGCTTTCTAGCTTCCTACCAAAAAAACATTTGTACTCAACTTGAACTGCGGCCAAAACTACTGAAGTCTCCCAACTTGCTGATTTTAAGCAATTAAAGAGAGATGTAAATATCTACATCTGCCAATCAATTGATTTTTTTTTTTTTACATGCTGGTGTATTTTGTAGGTTTAATGGGTGCAGTTTTTCTCTCCCCACAGACTGCAGCTGCGAATTTGCAACTTTTGAATTTCTGTTCATTTGCCATTTGAAAAATTTAGAAAAATTAAAACTTTTTGTGCTGGGGGAAAAAAATCAGTCAGCATTCTCCATAAGTACTATACAAGGCAAGGATATGCAGCAGAAACCTCAGTGCTATAGTCAATATAAACAACCAGACTTTAAACCTGCCCTGGCCAACTATTTCTCTACTCTGGTACTTGCATGAATGAGCTTGGTTGTGGAACTGGAATTGCTCTAAAGCACTGAAATCTGAATGTCTCAAATAAAGCCTTCTTTATGCTTAATCGTATATTTAGAATTTATACTCATATGCCTGTATGTGAATACTTTATTAATATTTAGCAATTCTTTTGCTTCTATATTACATTTTAAAAATGTATAGATTTCAGCTGAAGCTTGGTTATGTATGTACCTTTCCCACTGCATAGGTTTTGCTTCAGGAAACTTTTTTTTTCTTTTTTTTTTTTTTTTTTTTTTTTTTTTTTTTTTTTTTTTTTTTTTTTTTTTTTTTTTTTTTTTTTTTTTTTTTTTTTTTTTTTTTTTTTTTTTTTTTTTTTTTTTTTTTTTTTTTTTTTTTTTTTTTTTTTTTTTTTTTTGGTTTCTTAGGCCACTTTTCTAGTATAGTAAACAAGATATAGACTCTGACACTCGCATTATTCTTATTTCATGCTTAAATCATCTATCTCACAAATGCTTTCTCTATTCACTGTTGTGTGGTTCACTATCACCATTTTCTATCCTCAGAGGACATATTTTTTGGTTATTATCATATGGTTTTAAAATAGAGAAGGAATTTGAAATTTCAGAGATCCTTTACACTCTTCATGTTGAAATAAAGCCTAGGGAAAAGTGGTCTCAGGAAACAAGGGGAAAAGACAAGGTTATTAGCAAACCCACTAGTTTAAATTCTTTAAATATTATTGGAAAGCTGGTACATACAGCTATAAAAGAGATCTCATGGTGTAAATCAGTAATAAGATCTAATCCAAGAGCAGAAATTCATACACAAATTGTGTCTGATCCTAAAGGGCAGTAGTTGTCTTTTCATTTTATTCAGCTATGTTATTCCATTGCAGAAAATTTTATCCCAATAAAAGCAACCTAGTTCACGTTCTTTCAGGACCTCCTCACTGTACACAAGGAAGGAGAGCCACCTAGGGTTTAACTACGGATGCATGCTCATTTGGCTGCCTGGTGCATAATCAAAATGCTGTGGGAATAAAATGCTTATCAACACCAAATACCTGTAGATAGAGATCTAAGAGACTCAAGGAAAGTGATCAGCAGAAAAAACACACAAGCAGCAATCCTGATGAAGCAAGTGGCAAAAAGCAGGTAAAACAACATATTTCCAAGAAATAGAAGAAGACAGAGTAATGAATATAAGGAGGGGAAATGAGGCCGCCCTGATGACACTACCCAGTGCAGACACAATATCAGGGGATGCAGAAGGAGTTATTAACCTTGAAGACTGTGGAAAGAAAGTAATGGGCTTGGAAGCTTGGACACGGAGCTAGAGTCCTGATCCACAGGAAGAATAAATGCTTTCCAACATAGAATTGCCTGTTTGATTTGTTTTTGTAGCCTGCAAATAAAACATTCCGTATGTTTTTGATTGTGAGTGAAATGGAGGGGAAAATAAAATATCCTACTTTCAGAGTGCAATCCAAATGTTCTCAAATGTCTCCTTCTGTGGAAGGGCATTCTATTATGGTCTTGAGAAATATGAGGATGGACAAGGAGTCCATAAAGTATTTGTAGAGGTGTCTGAACAATGTGATTAGTTTTTGAAGCATATCTAAACTCTTCTAGTTTTTACCTGAAAAAGTATATTTTTTAAAATACTTGAATATATAACAATGGCATATAATGTTAAATTTAAAAATTGTGATAACTAGAACCTAACATTATTAGGCAAAAAAGTCAAATTTCAACTAGTACCTTATGCTTAGGAACTGAGATAGAAAAAATACAGGAAAACGTTGAGATACTAGAAAGTGTCTGATGTATTTATTTCCCTTTCACCTTCAACTATGTTTTAAATTTGATTTTTAAAAATTATTACAGGAAATTGAAGGAAGAAATCTTAGTTTTATTTTAATATGTATACTTCTTAAAATTTCTATTGTAGCTAAGAATATTATGAGCAACTTTTTATTCAAAGATTGTCTAAGTACCAGCCCACAATTTCTTGTTGTTTTATGGATTTCATTCTCATATAAATAACTGGTTTTAAAAATAGTCTGTTGAATGAAGTGTGGGGAGTCCATAAGATTTTTTTCCTAACTGGCAAAATTGCCCAATACAATTGAATAATTTTCCATGGTTGCACACTCATATAGGATGTTAGTTAATGTATTTCAGGATATATTTCCAAGGTGCTACTATTAGTCCAGTAATCCGGCTGCTGATTCTCAGGTCTTTACTACGTTCTATTTGGTTATATTTTACAGTGTTTCTTAATATCTCACTGAAGAAGTCTCACTGCATTTATCTTTTTCAATTATGTGTTCCCTCAAAGGCCTATCAGACATATTGCTTTCCAAATTTATATGGGATGAAATTAAATTGAATTATATAAATTGGCTAAAAAAGGCTAGCACCAGAATGATCTCTTGCTGCTTTGCTTGTACACGGGACTGTTTCACATTAGTTCCTTTCTGCCTGGGACTCTCATTCCCCAGAATGCACAAAGCTTGTTCTTTTGATATTTCATGTCTCTAAGCAAATGTCATATTTTCATAAAGAACTTTCCTAGCTACATATTGTCAAATAGCAGCATGACCTCATGCTTCACCCCCTTTATCTTATTTTCATTCAGGGCAATGATAACCAGCTGACCCTTTTTTTTAATAGACATATTCAGTTTTTGGTTTTTCCATGAAAATTAAATCTCCATAAAAAGAGGAATTTTGCCTAATTTCAGCTAATTTCTCAGCTTTTAGAAAAATGCCTGGATCATGGAAAATTCTTAGTAAGACTCTTTCTAGAGTAAATGATTATATTTAAATGTCCCCTACATTTATCAGCCTGTGCTTATCAAACAAGATTCTTGTAATCACTGCATCCACAGTCTTTACTTTCCTAGTAACAATTCCCTGAATCTTTCCCTGAATTATTTCTTTGTGGGGAATATGAAGTGGGGACTCGTTTTACATTTATTCACTGCTTACAACTTACACATCTTCCACTCCACCTGAATTTCCTACCATCCTTAAGAGTCTGTGTCTGGAACAACCACACTGATCTAGGAATGAGTATTTTGCTCTAACTGCTCCCACAAGCCCTTCATGACTTTAAAGACAATAAATCAATGCTTATGAAGCACTTACCAGGGTCACATATCATACTGAGAAGTACTGTAAAAAATCTCTCTTTAATTTTGACAGTAATTCTGCCAACTATGTTGTTTCAACTCCCATACTGTTGAACAGAAAATGACACAGTTGAAATCAGTTGTCCAGTGTGGCATAATTATTAGGGTCATATCTAAGATTTGGGCATAATAAACTTTAAGGTGCTCACTCTCTCTTGATCTCTATCTCTCTGTCTCCCACCTTTCATCCCTCCCTCTTTCTCTCTCCCCACTTCTCTCTCTTTCTCTTCTTTTAAAACTCTGTTTGCAAAATAAGTATGTACTTAAAAACTTCAAGTTCAGGGACTCCACAGAAAGAAGCTCAATTTGAATAGCTTACTATAAGAACCCACAGAGTGGACTGAAAGCTATCATATTCATATTTACCATTTATTGCAGGGAAAGAATTTAGATGAAAATCAGCAGAAGACAGAAACATACAGGAAACACTGACCAGGAGGGTTTGAAACATGAATGTCCCACTGTCTCCTCTGTGAAGCGAGGATTCGTTAGCCTCACAGCAATACTGTGTAACACCACTCAGAGAATACTACCACTAGGGAAACTCCATGGCCAGAATTACCACGGCCAGAATTTTTATTGGAGATTCATGACCTAGGAAGGGTGGATTAATTGATTGCCTATGTGGTCAAACTCAGTCTTGAGGCTCTTTGATTTGCTGTGGTCCTAAACCCTTTCCCCAAATCCCATGGCTACTTTTTCTAGTGTGGTCAGATGTTACCCCAACATTGTCAGATATGATTGGTCCCACTCTAAGATCCTACAGAATAAGTTCTTACCCTAAACAAAAGCCCTCCTACAGGGTACAAAACTACCTTCTATAACAGAGGCCAAAAGCCAGACTTCTTTTGGGGAAAGTCCAAATTCTTTACTATGCTAAACCTGAATCACTCATGCAGCCTTCAACATCTTGTGAAGGCAATCTGGTCCCTTACCATGGCCAGGATGCTTTGCCAAGTTACACAAACAAACTTAAACTTGTGGACCCAGAGAAGTTCTGCAGAAGACTGGAGCTGGGCTGACACACACACAGCACAGATCTGATCATCCTGTCAGTCCAAGAGCCGTGCTGCAGCTCTCTAAGCTTGTTATAGACCTGGCAGGTTTTTATAGTACTAAGCTGTGAAAAAGCTCAGATGAGAGTGAAAGCGAAACATCAGGACTGTAAACTGCTAATTGCCAATTCCATATGTTTGCAAGGCAAATAACAGTGAGAAATATCAGTGGTGAGAAACTGCTGAAGTTTGTACTTACATAAGTAGTAGAAAAATAGAATGATATAAAAGTGGCTCTCTCTGTCCCAGTTCTCAAATCAAGAATCTTTAACAGAAACAGCAAGGACCCCTGACTTTGAATCCTAAAAATAATTCTATGTATTTTTTCTGTATTTTTATGGAGGCTGTTTAACTTTGTCTGTATACTTTGGTACTCATGAACAAGGTGACATTATATATTACAAAATAGTTAATTTAGACTCTAAAATCATAGTACCTGATGTTCAAGTTCTGATCTTGTTCCTAAGCACAGTTTTTTTGTTTGGTGTTTTGTTTTGTTTTGTTTACGGCACCGGGGATCAAACTCACAACCTCACACCTGCCAGCACAGGTGCTTAAGCCTCTGAGCCAAACTCCCGGCCCTGGTTTTTTGAAGCAGGGTCACACTATGTAGCTCAGGCCGGCCTTGCGCTCGCGTTGTAGCCCAAGCCGGCCTTGAACTCACAACGTTCCTCCTACCTCAGCCTCCCTAAGCACAATTCAATCTTTCTCACGCTCAGTTTTTTCAGCTATACTATACCAAATTCTTAAGGTCTTTGTCCCTGAATAATTATCAATGTGTTATTAATATTATCTTCACTAAAACTTTGGGGTGAAGTGAAATCTAGTTAAAATGTTTTTAGAATTAAATGCAGCTAATGCAAAATAGTTTACTTTCAAGTAGTTTTAAACCCGCCAAGATTACCATGATCAACTAGGCTTTTCTTCAGTTTAGTGGTATCTATTATTTTGAAGATACTTTGAAAATTTCTAGTGACAAGATGTCTTGTTTGACCAAACTTCCCTCAGGTTCCTCTGAGCTTTACTTTTCAATAGAGATGGGTTTGGGCTCTCCATCCTTACTTAAAGTCCAGTTCTAGCAAGAATCCTATAAACTGATTTATCTAGAATCTTAAACACATTTGAGACCAGATTACCCTGAGCATTTATCTGATCAGCCTCCTTCCTCACTCTGCATAATCCCCCATAGATGTCTGGTCTTCAGCAAGTTTCCTGTTAGATCAGTTTAGCCAAAGCCCACCCTCCTCAATCGCAATGGTCCTTCTTAGTAATTTGCCATCCACCCAGTCCCTATATCCTGCTCCTTGACTATAAATTCCCACTCTTCGTTTTGCAGGTTGTACTCAAAGTTGAGGCTAGTTATATACTGAGATAGTCTGCTCCCCATTGCAATAGTTTTGCTGTGCAAAATCTGTTCTTACCACTTTACTACTCAATTCTGTTTTCTGTTTAACACTAACTCAGGAAATAAATGTTAAAATGTTTAACTCTCTGACAGATCAGTGACCAAAAATAAATGAGGTCTTAGTTCTCTCCTTAATAGGCCATGATCTTATTGTTGCTCAATATACTTACGACTAACTTTAAGACCTAATTCAAGTTGCAAGATTCCTCTATATTTGGGATTCTTTGTCAGTAATGAAGTAAATTAAATTTTCATTACTGTACATGTGTAAATAACATTAAACTTATATGATGCTGAGAACCTAAGGCATGTTTGTTCAATAGATGTCCTTATTACTCCAGTGCTTTCCTTTCAAAAAGGGTACTATGCTATCACAAAGTAGAATGAAAGCAGCATTAGTAGTTGTTTAACAGACAACTAGAAAGAGCCAGAACCTAAACTGCCCTGACCTCATTTCTTGCAAAATTTCATTTGATCTTATTTGAGTATGGAATTTGGTCCTCTGCAAAGGCCTTATTAACACTGATTTCTTATCGATCTGTCACATGCCAATGTTCCCTTTTATTGTACTTGACATTTGGCTGTCATCAAAAAGGAAACTGGAAAACATGTCAGTTTAACTTTGGACCAAAATACTATGTAATTGAAGGAGAAAGAGATGTTAGCATTATGTGTTTGATTCTAGTTCGTGTGCTCAATGAACTAACATTTTAGAGCACCGACCCTTAAAATTCTAATGCGTGTCAAATCAGTATGTAAATACCAGCAATTCTGGAGAGATTTGCAATGTAGAACCTTATGCTAATGAGCAGTATTCTGAGGACTAGGTTTCCCTTTTCTTCTAAAATGTGAACCAGAAAACTAGAAAGCAGGTCAACTTACAAAGTAGCTTGGTGACTAACAGTTTATAGATCCACAGTACCTAGACCAAGGCCTAGACTCATAATCCATTGAGAAGAATAAATGAATAGCAGTCGCTTTCACATTTACAAGCTTATTTTTAATCATAACAAATCAGAAACAAAAGCATTGATTCCCAGACAATGCCAATATCAACAAGGACCTAGATTCAGAGGTGACTAAGAGAAACATGAAATGTGCAAACTTTATATTTAAATGCAGACAAAGTGTTCTTTTTCAGCCTATTTTGGTAAGGTCTACATTTAGAGATGAAAACGTCCTCATCTTGTTTTCCAAAAGTTTGGCTTGATGTGTGTCCTTGACCTTTATTTGTGAACAAGCAAAGGAAGGTAGCATCTTTGATTAGCATGCCATCTGAAGTCTGTTTTCTTATTCATTGTCCTATATTCAATGTAATGTCTTTTTAGAGTAGCTGATTGCTGATTGTCATGTGCTCACTAAATAATCAGGAAGAAGCATGAGGGTTGCAGAAAGACCCATCCTGGTCTAACCCCTCCTAATAGGCACCAGTAGTACCACTATTTAGTATTTACTTCCACATAAAGTCTCTTAGACTCTGTACTATAAAATGGAATAGGATAATACTCGTTCTTCTAAATGTTATCACAAGAACTAAACGTAAAATGGATAACAACAGCCAAGCACCATGTAGACAGAGGTAATGCTCTCAGCAACATCATTCATCTTTTTGCTACACTGTGAGAATTGCTGTGTCTCCTGCAAACATTGAAAGGCAGCTTGTCCTCAGTCAACAGGAGTAAAAGGGTTCCTTCACATTGAAATTATTTTTTTAAAGCAGCGTATTAAAAAGTGCCTTTGAAAAGTTTGCATCACAGTTTCTTTTGCATATATGGATCTTTTGCCTCTTGTAAAATCCCAGGACATCTCAAATAAGGGAAAGGTCATTTAGCTCATCTATTCGATTATAACTGTGATCCATTTCCCCAATGAGAGTCAAGGCAAGCGTTTCTCAATATGTATCACGAAAAAAAAATTTTAAAAACCCTCTTAGACCATAAGGACTAAAGCATTGCATATGCCACAAGCACTAGGCACCTAACTTCATCAGAGATGATTGATGACTCTGCCATCCAGGCTGAGTCAGGCCCAGGACACTGGGACTCAGAGCTTCAGTAGGGTGGCAGGTTCACTACATCCTTCATCTAGTTTTTAAAAAAATATTTTATTGACACATAGAGCATTCAGAGTCATAAAAATATATCATGTTTATCACTGCTTTTATGGCATGCATAGATATGACACAGGGGCATTGAGCCATACAGCATTAGACAAGCATTTATTTCACCCTGAGCTGCTACAAAGAATGCATAGCTCAGCTTCTGTCCTCCAAGCTGAACCAACAGGACAGATCTCATCAGAAATAAGCATTAAAAAAAAACCACAAAAATCAATGGAGATGCATATATTATCTAAATGTCCTGATTGGGTTTTTCTACGTGCTAAACAAGCTTGTTAGTAATAATAACACTAGTGCAGTTTTCTGCCAAAGGCATCAGATTGCTAAACAGGGGATTTTGAAAAATGATCATTTTTCATGGAAATGGGAATACAGCCAGTGAGTTTACCTTTAAGCACTTTCACTAACATCTATAGTTTATGATTACATTATCACTCAGACTCTGATACACAGTCTTATGGAGAGCTGTTTGCAGGAGAATTATGATAGCAGACATTTGCTTTTCAAGTTACCGAGTGGACAAACAGCTAAGTATAGATTTAGATTTAGCAAAAGCCCAAGCTCTCCATTATTGGAAGTCAGGTTAGGGCATAGTTTGAGGGACAAAGGAGGAGTCAGAGAAGAGAATATTATTTTCATATAAATGGCAAATTTATGTAAGTGGAAAGGAAGCATTAAGAAATTTACATCTAATTTAAACTTTGCTCTCATTCAGCAGAATGCACTTGTCACAACTTGTTAGGCTGTGTTCCAAAGGTAGCCCAAAGAGAGGACAATGTTGGAAAACATGAAGAGAAATGAAGTCTTTATAAACTTGGACATGCATATTCCTCAAGTGCTCCAAGAAAGTTTTAAGACCTTCCCACCGAGTGCTACACCCTGACCAGGCTACCTGCTCAGCTAATCAGGAGACATGGAAAATCTCCTTAACTTTACCCTCCTCTCACTTTTATCTGCCTTCTAAAATGGTATTATTTTTCTTAGGAAACACTATCTTGGTTTTCATTGTTTCTATGTCATGCATATGACATTTTTAATAGAGTCTCAATATCACATGACTAGCAGTAGTAGACATGCCTATACCTTAATAGCAAAGAAGAAAGCAAGGAAAGGGTTTTTGTTGTTGTTGTTGTTTTGTCACTAAACATCAATATACATATCCTTTTTTATGATATTTAAAATCTGTGTCAGATGCTACATAATGAGCTAGACGAGAGCTAATAACCTGGATGGTGTACTGAATTCTCTGCTGTATTCCGAAGTAGAGTTATGTAGAAGGAGCAGTTAGGCTCCTTTGCACTATGGAGGCATTTACCTGTTCAGGATGGCTTGCTGGAGGATTGCAAAGAATTGCAGACACGCACTTTCCCCTTGGTGTAGTTGCTCATACAGAGAGGAACTCCTCTCAATAGCTTCCCAGACACTTCTAAAGTGTTATTTAATGGAGAAAAAAATATTGTTTTCAACAAAGAGGTACAAGGAAAAGCAACCAAAATGGTATAGGCTTCATCTTATCATATCTTTCCTCTTTAAAGCAGCAGGATTTAAAGAGGAGTTTCCTAACCACACATCCCCAGGTACCTGCAGTGACGGTATACAAAGTGACACCAGGAAGCAGCTCTGGCATTCACTGCCAGTGAAACATTGGTTAAGTTACTGCTCTGTCATCTCAGATTCTTCAACCATAAAGGAGAGGCTAAAAATCTTATTCCTAAAAAATGAGTTGACACAAGTAAAGCTCTTACAACAGTGTTTTTCTCAGAGTAAGTGCTCTATGTTCACTACTGCTCCTGGGAAAAAAAGATAGTTTAGGAGTCTTGCGCTAAATGCTCTTTTTCTGCCTCTTTTGCACCCAATTCATTCAAGCTCTTCTTTTTAATACAATTACTTTCATTCTCACCCAAGTTATAATTCCTTTACTCTCACTTTGGTTCCTCTTAAGTAGTGAGCATTCATTATCTGATAGTGAATGGCATTTACTTACCATTCACTTACAGATTGTGCTAAAATATATTCCATGGGATATCACTCCTTGCTGGATGAAATTCCAGTTCCTTCAGCTTGTGTTATAGTGTACCCAACTCTTACCATAGAAGTCCTCCCCTTTCCCATGTATTATCTCCTGCTCCTGCTCCTCCAGCCACTCTCTATCAGCTATAGCCAATACTGACTACTTAACATTCTTTAAATGTACTCTATGTGTGCTGACCTCTGCACATTGTATCTGGCATGACTTTCTTCTCCAGTTGTATTGGTCCAAGTCTTGCCTTTCCTTTAAGGCAAAATTTATGTGTTACTTCCTTTGACAGTTTGTCCCTGATTCAATCAAGGAGAATCCCTTTCCCTTCAGATTTTAATGTCATCTTTTCATAACTTCTAAATAAAGAATTTTATTCTTACTTATTTACACAATCTCCTTGAGAACCGAAATTGAAATAAATTGCATTATCTTTGCCCATAATGGAAACTTGATATACATATCATCATTAAATAATTATGCCTACCTACCATACAGAGACATGGAGTTAACAAAACTGCCCATTCATGATATAGGAAGTAAAAATGTCTTATGAGGTTTATTCACTAGTTATTGAGTATCAAATATTATCAGGATTTGAGAGCAAAAGTCTCTGAAGTTAAGTGCTTTGCAACACTTGAAACCTCTCTTGAAAAGTATATTTAAGTGGAGAAATTATAGCTTAGTATTACCTTGTGCCAAAGATCCATAGATCTTAATAACTATGCCCAAAGAACATTTAGACTGGCTTAAGAAGAGAGATAGGATTTAGATTAATTCCTAGAGAGATTTTCTAGATGAAGTGTCTGGAAATGGTAGGAATGGTAATAAAGGAATAAGCACTATCAAATGTGCCAGGTTATGAAAAGGATTGGTAAATAATAATTGCAAGAATAATTGGGATTAAATACTATTTAGGGACCAAGTACTAAAGTCAGATCTTTAATCTTCTCAATAAACCTAGGAACCATAAACCTAGGCAAAAATATTTTTCTCACTTTACTAAAGAAACTGTCATGTGTTAATCAGAATTCTATAGCGAAATAGAACCAATAAAAGATATGCATATTCATATGAGGGAGGAGAGAGGGTGAGCGAGAAAGAGACTGAGATTTAAGAAATTGGCTTGATTATGAATTTGGTTGGCAAGTCCAAACTTTGCAGGGTAGGCTGGTAGGATAGAGAGGCATGGCAAAGTTGCAATTTCAGCCTGAAGGCAGTATGCTGGCAGAAATCCCTCTTTTTCAGGAAGGTCAGTCTATTTTCATATGCCCTTCAACTGATTAGAAGTGACTTACCCACATTTGGAGGGAAGTCTACCAATTTAATTCTTGATCAAATCTAAAATGATTTTCATAGAAACATCTGTAGTAGTGTCTGAACAAGTATCTTGGTACTTTGGTTTCACCAAGTACACAAGACTAAACTTTACATTTGGCTGGTAGAGATCACATCATCTAGTGAGGTTGATATTGTGAGCCTGAAAGAACTGATATTCAAACTACTTTTCCTTGCTTAGTTTGCAGATGCAAGAACAGACTAAATTTCTAAAAAAAGAACAGGTGAGTCACATTTAAGCCAGGTTCCTTAAGGCAAAACAGAGAGCCAGGAAATAAAAGATTAGTTACAACTACCAAGTTGTTAGGCTGAAAGTTGGTAGCCAAACAGAAACACAATCAATGTGGGAACAGGTGTTGAATAAATATAAGCTCTGAAGAGCTTTGTCATCTTCTTGGGCATTTGAATCCATGGATTATAGGAAAATGAGACTGAATACAGGCTGACAGAAGTCTGCCAGACAGTCAAGAAGATTGTTGTGATAACCTAACCCTCAAATGATAGGATCCCAGCTAAGGAAAATCACAAGATAGGTAAGTAGATGTGGAAGTTGAGCACAAGTTCACACAGCTCACAAATTACAGAAATTTTGCTCTTATTTTGCAATTATATTGAATTAGTTAATAGTTGCCAGGTTCTAAGGGTCACAGGACATATTAAATAAGGACAAAGGAACAAAAAGGCATTAGAAGCATTCAGAAACAAAAAAATCAAGGAAGATATTCAGTGAGGAATGTTAGATAATAGCAATAGCGTTGTTCAAATACATTTGTAGGTATTGGAAGCCTTGCAAATATATATGAGGAAAACTATAGCTATACGAGAAGGGTATCCCATCACATACTGAGGGAAGAAAAATTATATAAATAATATAAATAATGAATAACATAAAGTTGAAAGTAATTTCATCAATTAGCAAGCATTGTACTATGCTCCTTGGATATGCAACCAAATTCAATCCATTAGATATTATCAAAAATAGATGCTTGCATTCTTTGTACTTGAGAAAGATTAATTAGCTTGCTTAAGGATCCACAGTTGGTAAAAATAGATACGTTGTATGAGCCCTTGGATGGTGGTTTCCAAATCCCATGCTACTTTCTTTTTATTAGGGTCACCATCTGACAAAAGAACATGCCAGGTATATTATTCTTAGAGGTGAGCAGATGTCTTGCCTTAAACTCTATTTCCAGAATAAGCTCTGTCCTAGGGCTCAGGAACTTTGGAAAACATCAAGGCCACCTATGTCTAGAACATGTGTCCTGTAGATACAAAGTTTCACAGATGTGTTCCATCTCTAGAACTTATCCACACTGAGGAATATCCACCATCACCCATGTTGTCTCCTTTTCCCAGCAGAGAAAGTGAGGGCTACCCTAAGAATTTTACCCTATTTTTTACACTCCTGTTTCTTTTCACAGATGGTTCTCCCAGTGAAGATCTGGTTGCAAGTCTTTCTGGTTGTTTCATATGTGGGAGCTACAAATGTGAGCATCAGACTGATGAGTTACTGCTGCCCTTCCAGCTCCTGATGAACTAGGGTGAGTCAGAGAGCAACTTCCCACTGTATTCTACTTAATCAGAGAGCAAAATACAGTCTGCTGTGTAGATCATTTATATCCAAAGGCAACCTTAAAAGCCCAGGTAAA
>RJWM01000733.1:0-156601 GCA_004363535.1 Dasyprocta punctata
AAAAAAAAAAAAAAAAAAATAACAAAGAAAATTATCATGGCCACAGAAAGACCTCACATATTAATAAAAGGGTCAATCCATCAAGTGACAAGGCATTGTAAATGTGTATGCCGCGAATAATAAAGTTGTAAAATAGTTAAGCAAAAATTGAAAGAACTGAAAGATACAAAACATGAATCCACAATTATAGTTGGAAACGTTAATATCCCTTTTCCAACGATTGGTAGGACTAGATAGAAAGTCTTTGGAAATGTGTTTAAGTTTTATTTTCTTTCCTTCCATTGCCCCACTTTAGCTGCCTTGATTCAGCCTTCATATACATTTATCAAAAGTTTTGCTTCTCTCCATATCCATTATCTATGACATGATCCAATGTTACTTTCTTATCTATTTACTCTATTGCTTCCTCACTGGCTTCCCTCTACCCTTTATAATATAACCTCACCATGTCACATGCATGCTTGCAAATCACAGCTCTTCAATCACGGTCTCAAAGAGGATTCTCACTTGTTGCAGTGCACATTTGTAGATTTTCTGCATGGCAATACTCATTCTCAGCAATTTGATGTAACATGTCTGTTTGGGACAGAAGAGACCATGAGAAAGTATTGAAAAAAAGCCTAGAGAGGAAATCTGAATATCCTGTCTCCAATATTTCTCCTACACTGTTAACAAATCTTTATTCAGTCCATTTCATCTTCATGGAATGTTCTCACTTCATACAGTGCAACTTGTCCATTCCTCTGCTGTCTAAGTTACCATACAACACCTGAGAAGGGATCCTTCATAGCTTCTGTGATGTTTTGTCACTTTTCCCTTTGTTTTCAGGTACCAGGGATCAAACTCACGACCTTGTGCATGCCAGGCAGGCATTTGTGCCGCTGAACTAAATCCTTGGCCAGATTGTGTGTGGGGGGGGGGCGGGTAGTACCAGGAATTGAACTCATGACTTTATGCTTCCTTTTGTTTTCACAGATAATTACTTAGGACTTTGTCATGGCACCTATTTTCCGCAGCTTTTTGTTGTAGTCAATTGTATTTGAATCTCTTCCATCATTTAGCTACCTGGCTTATAGTAAAAATACTAAGCATTACTGATCCTGCCTTCTTCGCAGTGTTTATAAGAGGTATTTTCTTGGTATAGATTTTCCAAAGGGGGTTTTTAAAGTATGATGAAAAGAGATAAATTGAAGGAAATTGCACTATTGCATCTGGAGAATTTACCGTCATCTGCATGATCTTGGAAAAGTCCCTTTCTTGGGAATTTCTAATTTGTCACTGTTAACACAACCAGATGATACATATTTCCAGCTCTTTTTTGTTATGAACGAGAAGATTCAACCTGTGTCTTCAGACATCTGGAGGACTATTAGAAATCAGAAGGAGAACATACATATTCTATGTGGCTCTGTAGCATAGTCAGTTTTTTCACATAAAATAATAAAAAGGCTACTTTCACCTGAAAACAAGGAGTGCATGAATCCAAGGTATTCTAATAGACAGTAATTTAGATAGTGGGTTCTGCCTTATTTGGAGCTCTGCCAGCAAAGAATAAATGTCAAGAGACTCTTATTTTAGTAAGGGACCACTCAAGGTAAATTGCAAATTCATTTCTCACCTGGAGTCATATAAGAGCACTAATATTCTTTTCTGCAGATCAGGACCTGATTCTCTTCACAGTGGGATGAATGGATTAATCAGTCAAAATATTTGTAAAGCACAAGGAATTTCCCACTTAGTATATCATATAAGCAATAGGGTCAGAAGCTTAGCCTTGGCTACTATAAGTTTGCTATTTAAGAGCTAAGTACTATTTATCAGTTGATTCTCAATTACTCATTATTTTCATGGACAAAATGGATGATTTTACATTTAATCCTCTCTCTCTCACTATATATATATATATATATATATATATATATATATATATATATATATAACCTGCATTAAGAAGTATTGCTTCCTCCCTCATGGGCAATTTGTATCATTTGAGGCAAAGCAAATTGGAAAACCTTGTAAATTTTTATCACTTTAGGTTATCCACTGTTTGGAAATGCAGAAATTAGCTGTATATGTGAAGTACTCACTTTTTTCACACTATTTTTTTATTTAAGAGAAAAAAAGACACATACAAGAAAGACAAAAAGCAAAAGAGACAGAGCAAATTCACAAGAGTAACATTATATGTTTACAAAACAGGATGATAGAAGCTGGATAATGGTTGCAATATTGCATATTATTACATTCAAAATGATTGTTTACATTAACAGTTATAGACAGGTAAAATTGATCTAATCATATGAGTACTAACCGTTCTTTCTCAATAACTAATACATTCAGCACTACGTTCATTTTAGTTATTTTACATATACATATATACAGATTTATATCTTTTTCCTTTTCCCTTCCCTGTTTCCCCATTTTCGCTTCCCAATTACTTTTGCTCTTCAAGCAGTTTTTTAACCTCGCATTGTATTTATTGTGGAGTTTGGATCATATATACTTTTTCAGTTTCTTACACTAGGGAGACAATACAGTATTTACACATGTGGGTTTGATTTATCTCACTTATGAGTATGGTCTCAAGTCATGACCATTTACTTATAAAAGTCTCAATGCAATCTTTCTTAATAGCTGAGTAGTACTCCATTGTATAAAAATACTACACCATTTTTATCCAGTCTTGGATTGATGGGCACTTGGGTTGTTTCCAAGATCTGGCTATTAAAAATTGGGTTGCTATAAACATCGGTGCACACATATCACTGTGGTATGATGTTTTCAATTCTTCTGGGAAAATGCCCAGAAGTGGGATGGCTAGGTTGAATGAGATCTCTAATCCTAGCTTCTTGAGGAATCTCCACACTGACTTCCACAGTAGTTGCACCAGTCTGCACTCCCACCAACAGTGGAGGAGAGTACCTTTTTCCCCACAGCCCCTCCAGCACTTGCTGTTGGTTGATTTTTTAATCTTGGCCATTCTTTCTGGAGTGAGATGGAATCTCAGTGCTGTTTTAATTTGCATTTCCCAAATGATCATTGATGTTGAACATTTTTTCATATATTTATTTGCCATTTGTATTTCTTCCTCTGAGAAGTGTGTATTCATCTCAGATGCCCACTTTTGGATTGGGTCCTTGAATTTTAGGGGCCTGATTTCTTTTATTTCTTTATATATTTTAGATAGGAGTTCTTTGTCCGATGGACAATTGGCTAAGATATTTTCCCAGGTCATGGGTTTTCTTTTCACTCTATTGGAGATTTCCTTTGACATGCACAAACTTTTTAGTAAGATGAGATCCCAGTTGTTGATTCTGGGAAGTGTTTCCTGTACAATTTGATTTTTGTTCATGAACTCTCTGCCTACTCCTATGTCATCAAGATTTTTACCTACTCTGTCTTCTAGTAAGTTTAGTGTCTCTGTTTTAATATTCAGATCTTTGATCCATTTTGAATTTATTTTAGTGCATGGTGATAGGCATGGATCTAGTTTTAGTTTATGGCATACAGAAAGCCAGTTTTTCCAGCACCATTTGTTAAAGAGGCTATCTTTCTTCCAATGTACGTGTTTGTCCCCTTAGTCAAAGATGAGGTGGCTAAGTGTGTTTGTAGTTGTGGCTGTATCTTCTAATCTATTCCATTGATCTTCAGATCTGTTTTGATTTCAGTACCATGCTGATTTTATCACAGTAGCTTTGTAGTATAGTTTCAAGTCAGGGATTGTGGTCCCTCCTGCCTTCCCTTTGTTGCCCAGAATTGCCTTTGCTATTCTAGGTCTTTTCTGGTTCCAGATGAATTTCAGGAATGCTTTCTCTAGCTCTGTGAGGTAGGCAAGTGGTATTTTGATTGGGATTGCATTAAATCTCTATAATAATTTTGGGAGAATGGCCATTTTCACGATGTTTGTTCTTCCTATCCATGAACAGGGATATCTTTCCATTTTCTGAAATCTTCTTCGATGTTCTTCTTTAGAGTAATGTAATTTTCACCATATAGATCTTTCACTTCCTTTGTTAGATTGATTCCTAAGTATTTCATTTTTTTGGATGTTATAGTGAAGGATGTGGTTTCCCTTATTTCTCTCTCAGTGACTTTGTTGTTTGGGTACAGGAATGCTATGGAATTTGGAGTGTTCACTTTGTATCCAGCTACATTACTGAATTTGATTACTACTTCCAGAAGTCTTCTAATGGATTTTTGGGGGTCTTCTATGTAGAGTAGCATATCGTCTGCAAATAATGATAATTTCACTTCTTCCTCTCCTCTCCTTATTCCCTTTATTTCTTTCTCTTATCTAATTGCTCTGGCTAATATTTCCAGAACTATATTGAATAGGAGTGGTGATAATGAACATCCTTGTCTTGTTCCTGATTTTAGGTTGAAAGTTTTCAGTTTTTGTCCATTTAGTAAGATGTTGGCTCTTGGCTTATGTCTTTTATCAGGTTTATGGCTTTTATCAGGTTGAGGTAGAGACCATCCATTCCTATTTTCTGTAGGGTTTTTATCATGAATGGGTTTTGGATTTTGTCAAAAGCTTTTTTTGCATCTATAGAGATGATCATGTGGTTCTTGTCCTTGGCCCTGTTGATATCCTGTATTACATTTATTGATTTGCATATGTTGAAACATCCCTGCATTCCTGGGATGAATCCCACTTGATCATGATGTATAATCTTTCTGATAACTTGCTGTATTCTATTTACCAGTATTTTATTGAGGATTTTTGCATCTGTGTTCATTAGGGAGATTGGCCTGTAATTTTCTTTTTTGGTTGGGTCTTTCTCTGGTTTTGGTATTAGGGTAGTACTTGTTTCCAGGAATGAGTTAGGGAGACTTGCTTCTCTTTCAATTTCATTGAAGAGTTTGAGGAGTGTTGGCATTAAGTCTTCCCTAAATTTCTTGTAGAATTTAGCAGTGAATCCATCAGGGCCTGGGCTTTTCTTTTTGGTAGGGTCCCAATTACATTTTCAATTTCATTAGCTGAATTGGGTTTTTCAGCAGCTTTACATCTTCTTGATTCAACTTTGGTAATTCATAGGTTTCTAGAAATCTCTCCATTTCTTCTGTGTTTTCGAATCTATGTGAGTAAAGGTTTTTGAAGTAGGTGTTGATGATCTTCTGTATTTCCACTGGGTCTGTAGTGATTTCACTCTTTTCATTTCTTATTGCATGGATCTGAGTTTTTTCTTTCCTCTTCTTGATAAGGTTGGCTAGGGGTTTATCAATTTTATTTACTCTTTCAAAGAACCAACTCTTCAATTCATTAATTCTTTGTATTCTTTTCTTAGTTTCAATTGCATTAATTTCTGCTCTAATCTTAATAATTTCCTCCTTTGTTTGGGCTTTGCATTTCACTTGCTCTTCTTTTTCTAGAAGTTTGAGGTGCAGCATTAGTTTGTTTATGTGTGTTCTTTTCATTTCTCTGATAGGAGAGTTTAGTGCTATAAATTTCCCTTTGAGGACTGCTTTCATTGTATCCCACAGGTTCCGGTAATCTGTATTTGCATTTTCATTCAATTGTAAATATTGTTTAATTTCTTCTTTAACTTCTTCTGTGACCCATTCGTTATTTAGGAGAGTATTATTTAATTTCCATGTGTTTATGTGGTTATTGTAGGTTTTTTTGTGATTGATTTCCAATTTTACTGCACTATGGTCAGATAATATGCATGGAATTATTTCAGTTCCTTTGCATTTACTTAAGCATGTTTTGTGGACCAGTATATGATCAATTTTAGAGAATGACCCATGTGTAACTGAAAAGAATGTGTATTCTTACGTGGAATACTCGGTATACATCTAATAGGTCCATTTGTTCACATGTTTGATTCAGTTCTGCTATTTCTTTGCTGATTTTTTTGTTTGGTTGATCTGTCTTTGTATGACAGTGGGGTGTTAAGGTCCCCTGTTATAACTGTATTATCGTTTGTTTGGTTTTTCATGTCTATTAAGAATTGTCTTTCAGCTGGGCGTGGCGGCACCTGCCTTTAAACCCAGCACTAGGGAGGCTGAGGTAGGAGGAGCGTTTTGAATTCAAGGCCTGTTTGGGATACAGTACGAGCACAAGACTGGCCTGAGCTACATAGTGTGACACTGCCTCAAAAAAACTAGGGCTGGTAATTTGCCTCAGTCGCTTAAGTGCCTTCCCTGGGAGGTGCAAGGTTGTGAGTTTGATCCCTGGTGCTGCTAAAAATAAAAATAAAAATAAAAGAATTGTCTTACATAGTTGGGTGCTTCCATATTCGGTGCATATATATTTATGATTGTAATCTCTTCCATTTGAAGTTTTCCCCTAACAAGTATGTAGTGACCTTCTTTATCTCTTTTGATCATTCTCAGTTTGAAGTTTGCATTGTCTGCAAACATAATAGCTACTCCTGTTTTTTCTGGGTTTCTGTTGCATGGAGTATTGTTTCCCAGCCTTTGATTTTTAGTCTGTGAATTTCCTTTTGAGTGAAACGTGTTTCTTGTACACAGCATAGTGTTGGGTTTTGTTTCTTAACCCACTCTGCTAGTCTGCTTCTTTTTATTGGTGAGTTAAGAGCATTTACATTGATTGATATAACTGATATGTACTGGATTATCCCTGTCATGGTGTCTTTCCATTGTTGGTTTTCTACATTTCCTGGTTAATTATTTGCCCTGCATAGTGGTTTGATTTTTTTGTTATTCTTAAGATTGTCGCTATCTTTGTCTCTTTCTAGAGTGTCTTTCAGTACTCTTTGTAGTTTTGGTTTGGTGGCCATAAATTTCTTCAGTTGTTCTTTGTCATGAAAGTATCTTATTTCTCCATCAATTTTTAAGGATGCTTTTGCAGAGTACATCAATCTGGGTTGATAGATGTTTTCTTTCAGGATTTGAAATACTTCACTCCAGGCTCTTCTTAACTTAAAGGTTTGTGTTGAGAAGTCTGCCATGATTCTCATACGCTTTCCTTCATAGGTGATCTGTTTCTTTTCTCTGACAGCTTTTAGTATTTTGTTCTTGCACTGTATTTCTGATACCGTTATTATTATATGTCTGGGTAAAGATTTATTTTGGTTATGGTTAATTGGGGTTCTGTATGCCTCAGTTACCTGTATTTCAGATTCTCTTCCCATGTTTGGAAAGTTTTCTGCTATTATTTCTGTGAATAGTCTTCGCAGGTCATTAGTATTGACCCCTGCTTTTTCATTTATGCCTATTAATCTTATGTTATTTCTCTTGGCATCATCTTGTAGCGGTTGAATTGTTGTTTCTTGGTTCCTTACTATTTTTAAGAGCTCTTTTCTTTCATGGCCATGATCTCTCATGCTGTCTTCAAGATCTGAGATTCTATCTTCAGCTTCATTCAAGTGTTTTTTCAAACTTTCCATGGAGTTTTTCATTTCCTGCATTTCCCTTTGCATCTGTTTCATGCATTCTGTTTGTGTCTTATATTGTTTTCAAAGTTTCAATCATTTCCTTAAGTTTTTCTATTTTTTTATCTTGTTCTTGTTTAGATACACACATTTCTTTAATAATGATTCTCATTTCATTTTTTAGCTGACAGAATATTTCTGATTTGAATTTCTGTATAGCTTTGTAAAGCTGTTTCTTTACTGCATTTTCTATCGTTTCAGAAAGTCCAGTTGTGTGACTCCCACTGTCTTCTATTTCAGTGTCTTTTGGGTTTGTTCTTAGTGGGATGGGGGACTGAGACTGCCTCTTGGTCTTTCATTTTGTCATTTTCTTCTAGAACCTATGTGGCTCTGTGTCCTGCGAGGTTGACCGGGTGTTCCCTTGGTGGGTTGTGCTGAGTCACGGGACCTGGTAGAGCTGGATCCTGTGTGCTGCAAGTGAGCACCTCTTCCCGGGGTGTGTGGGTGATCCTCTGCCTTTCTGGGTGGGGGCCAAAGCCTCCCGGTCCCAGGGAGCTAGGCAGAGTGTACCCCAGAGTGTCATGCCGCCCAGACCCTGAGTCTGGCTGCAGGGAGTTCAGAGCTTCTACTGTGCCATGCTAGCCTGGGCAAGTCCCAGGCCTACAGTGTAGGGGCCTTGCTCCTGGCTGGGTGGGGCCCACAAGCTCTAGGACGCGGTGCACAGGCCACTCCACTGAAGTATGGAGCTCACGCGCACGCTCTGCACTCTGGTGGGGGGAGCCCAAGCTCTCCAAGGCCCTGCAGCTATGCTGGTCAGTTCCCTGATGAGCAGTTCTGGGGTCCTGGGCTGGGTTGGGCTGAGTACCTCTGTGTCCTGCGAGGCTGGCCACTTGTTCCCCTGTTGGGTTGCACTGAGTCATGGGACCCAGTAGAGCTGGATCCTGTGTGCAGCAAGTGAGGTCGGTCTCCTGGGGCATGAGGGTGGAGCCTCCACCTTAACTCAGTGGGGGCCAAGGCCTCCTGGTCCCAGGGAGCTAGGCAGAGTGTACCCCAGAGTGTGAGGCCCCCCAGACCCTGAGTCTGGCTGCAAGGAGTTCAGAATCTCTGCTGTCAATTTCCAACCTTTTGCAATGTCTCTCAGCCACTACAGTCTCTGTAAATGGTCTCCAAATCAACCCAACTGGTTTCAGTAATCCTTCCTGCCAAACTTCTCTCTCTGTTACAAGTACAAAGTTGCACCTTACTTCTTGTCCTGCTCCCCAGCCACCCTCCTTGACACCCAGCTTACCATGGTGAACGGGGAGCTGAAAAGAGCCAGGATCATGTTGGTCACAGAAATGTTGACAGCAAAGAAATCACTGGCAGTGTGCACACTCTTGTACTTCATAATTGCATGGTTTAAGACCCAGCTGTGTAGGATAGCAGCAAAGACCACTATGGTGTACCCTACCACTAGCTAGAACTGTCCATGCTTGCCTTGGGACACCATTTCTGAAGTTAGGAGACCCGACAGGTCAGTCAGGTTACTCATGTTTGACATGTGATCTGGCAGTTTGTCCATCATAGAGACAGCACTATCTCATCCAGCTCGACCAATTGCAGATGCAGCACTGCACATGGCTTGTGGCACCTGGCAGGTGGTGGTGGTGATCAAGTCATCAAAGCCTCTAGGCACACTCAGAGCTTCAGGGGTCAGCTTGTCCCCATAATTCATGGTGCCATGATTCATAAATGGAATTCTATGGTCGGGGCATCCAGATTGATGCCTTTGGAGGAACCTCAGGTCCTTAAACTATTAGGTCCAGGAGCAACCGGGGAAGTGAGATGGAGTGGTGAGGCCCTGGATGGAGAACTGGGCAAACTGCTCAGTAAGTTGGAGCACTGAGCTAAGAAGGTGTTCTCCACATTCTCTGAAGTGGGAAGAGGTCAGAGGTGCCATGAACCAGCAAGGAGTGGAATGGGCAAATGACTAGAGCTGAGGTGGGACCTGAGCTTGGGGTGAGCTAACGTTGCTGCTCACTCGGAATGCTCTGCCCCTTTGGAGAGCGCAGGCAGTGCTTTTTCTGACCTGAAGACTTTCAGTCTCTCTTCTCCTATGCATAGTCCCGGGTTGTTCCGACTCAATTTTTCATGCCTCCCATCAGTTGATCCAAGGCCAGCTGATGCTGAAAGCAAGGTCCCAGCCTGTGCCCTGCTGTGCTGTGTGCAGTGGTCCTTTATAGAAAATCTAATGGCTTACATGAGAGCCAATAGGGAGCCCGGGATGACCCCCCACACACACAGACACACACTTCTATCCAGGCTGGGGTCCCAGGGCCCTTGGCAAAGTGTTTGCTGATTCAGTCTCCCACTTTTGCTGCTCTTCTTTGGCTCTTTCTGCCCTTGGGAGCCTAGACTTAAGGCCTCTTTTTTCAGCCCCTCTCCTCCTAATCTGCCTTCATCAACTTGCCTTTCTCTTACTCTGGGTTTCATTTCTGCTTCAGTTCCCAAAGCACCAACTAAGAGCTGTGACTGAGGGAACTGAGGGGGCTGTGGAGACTGTGGCTGCCACTGGACAGAGTCTGCTGAATGACTCACTCTGTACCAGCAACCCAGGTAGCTGGTGCGGGAAAGGATGGCTCAAATTTTGGGGTTTACCAACTAAAATGAGGTGGAGCAGATGGAGAATCTCAAAGGAACACCCAAGGAGTGTTTGACAGCCCAAGTGAGGGTTGCTTAGAACAAAGTAAGTTCAGCAGGATGTTGTGCTTCCTCCTACCTCAAAACTGTGTCAGGAAACACTACAATCAGGAAGTACCACATTGGGATCTAGACTGTGGTGGGTTACTTGGCAGGTGGGTCACGAAGGAAAGTTTAGCATTTGGGAAGCTTCTGTAAATCGATGCTGACAGAGTTCAAAGCAGTAGTACAGCAAGGAAAATGGAGCTCAGTCTTCATGGTTGCAGTAGAAAAGACGCTAGGGCTGGTGGTCCCAGATTTCTCTTCCTGTGGGATTTTAAATTACCTTGCAGAGGTGTTTGGACACATTTGAGGCAAAACTAGTGCCACTGGGCAGCCTCTGTAAAGGTGCTTGATGGGAACACAGCAGTGACCTGGCTCAGAGTTAGGAAATGTCCTTTGCCTATTATCACTCACCCTTCTCCCACTAATTTACAAATAGAGAAACTGAGGTTTGTGTTGGCGAGTGAAAGGAAGGTCATACAATTATCCAAAGCACCAGAACTAGAAGTAAAACTTAAAAAGTGGTGGTTCAGAGTGTTTTGCTGTGCAGCAAGCTGTCACTACGAGAAATACTGTTGTTTATTTCATCTAGCCCCATGACATCCTAGCCAGCGTCTATCTCCCAGGGTAGTGGAGGAGGATAACAGCTGCACATTTCTTCTCCTAGAGTATCCTAAAAGGGAGTCACCTGATGTCAGTAACATCAATAACTACTTATTAAGGTATAAGCAAAAATTAATTTATTACATCATGGCCATTATCATAATCATTATCATTACGTACACATGAAGATCATGAAGCCACCATGAAGGAACAAGCAGACTTGTGTGTATGTGCGTGTGTGTGCAGATGTGTGCACACCCTGGCCACATCAAAAAAGTAGGAGTTGAGACAGATATCTAAGGATGGTGCAACCAGCTAATTGAGGGTGCTCCTGCTTTGTAGGGAGTTGATGACTGACAGACTAACAGTACTAGGTAATTCCAAAATCCAAATTCTAATTTTCTGAATGAAATTTAAGACTTCTGAATCTGGACATAGGCTTGGATAAACTATATCATTACTAGATAAAGGGCAAAAAAAGGAAAGAAAGTATATTTTGCTTGGCTAAGCAAGCTGAAACACATACACAAACACATTTGAAGGATGTTAATAAGTACTGACTCCATCAGACAGTTACATCCTACAGCAGGTACTGAATCAGGCTGAGAATCACTGATCTCCAGTTGATCTATCTATGGAAGTTACCAGAAGAAGTGTGCCAGCCTACATCAACTAACTATCCGGGGGAGCCTTCTTTGTGCTTGATCCTGAGCTGGCTTCCCAAGGGCCCAAAAGATGTGATAACAAATGAAGAATATGTTAACAAGTAGTCAAAGATAAGACTTTTCTAAAATTGAAAAGAGATACAGTACAGGGAGCATATGTGAGAGCATCAGACATGAACACACAGGTCAAACTTGCTAAGCCTATTAAGTGTAGTCCTTACCCTCTTTGGCCTTTCTGAGTCAACTTCCCACACCTTTCAAAAGTGGGGTTTTTCTTAGAGGAAAAGTGAGTGCCCCATACAGTAACACTGCAGGGTTGGATTTGACAAAGAGAAAAATTACGTGCATTGTATCATACTAGCATTCTCAGACTTGTGATTCCACTTCTATCTCTGTTTCTGCATTCCCCGGTCCTGAGAACATGTAAGTTCTTCTTGACCTAGAAGTCCTCAAACCCATAAGTGACCTGAGACTTTGAAATCAGGACATAGAGGGAAACCTGGGACTAACGAGCTCACCAATGTATCCAGTGTATCAGTGGAAGAATGTGCCAGATTTGGAAAAATGAGAACACAGCAGTCTCTCTTCTTGAGCAGATAACAACTGCACTAAAAAGAAGAACCTCACCTAGGAAATAGTTAATTCCAGGAGGGCATAAAATGTGCAGTCAGTTCACTTTCAGTTCCCTTTTCCCTGTATAAATTTAGAGAAGGAACCAATCATCTCTGAGTCCTATTTTCCTCAGCAGTAAAATGAACATAATACTATCTGTTGTTCTACAGTCTTATGGTAGCTGTGAGTACCATAATATGTTTACATGAATGAAAACACTTTTAGCGATAAGTGCATGTTTGTATTACAAAATAGTTGTGCTCATTTCGGGGAATTGACTCATGCATATAACATATCTTGCTCTTTTTAAATCTCTTTACCTTGCTCTCTCTTGTCCCTGATGATCCTCTTTCCTACCTCCAAGAGTCTAACTTCTAGTTGCCTATTGTATTTTATTTATTTATTTATTTATCTATTTATTTGTTTGTTAAGTTTTGCATATAAAAGAAAACATGATATTTGTCTTTCTGAGTCTGGCTTATTTCATTTAGCATCACAGTCACCACTTCCACCCATTTTTCTGCAAGTGATACACTAACTCAGAAATATCATTTTGACAAGATCCTCATTCAGTTGATATGAGCATAAAATTTGAAATGCATTTCACTTACCTTTTGTAGGAAATAACGAAGACCAAGATGGTGCACTATGGTTCAGGCTGAGGGGTGGGGTAATTCTAAGGGAATTTTAGTTCAAGTCAACAGAATTCCAATGCAGGAGCACTTTCTGATTTTCTGGTATAAATAATTGATATAACCAACGTTGATGCTGACCAGTGTAAATAGCTTATATAAACAAGATCATTACTGGCCCACAACTACTATTATGTAGACTCCTTTATATAGCTAGACTGCCACAAAAGTCAGTTGGTTAGTGGCCTGAGGTATGCTACCAAAGTGCACGTGGATGAATAGCACCTGAAAATAAAGATGTGAAATACAGTCCACTGCTGTGTCTCTTCTTCAGGCTGCCCAAATCTCAAGTGAACCTTCCCAATCTAAACTGATGGCAATACACCCATAAATCTAAATGTGACACCTATGGTTTTTAAAAGGATACTTATTTTAATTGAAATAAATGGAAAATCAACTACCTACTGTTTTTCAGAGTCAGCCACAAATCAGTTACTGATGCCTGAGGACTACTTCCAAAGAGCTTCACATAATTGATCTATTGGAATCCGAGAATATGGGACTTTTAAAAGCTTGTCAAATAATTCTAATGTGTATCAAAGTTTGTATTGGGTGTTATACTATGTCCCCCCAATTCCTCATATTTTTTTGATGGGGCTGAGTCTGGTGCATATTATTGGTTTGTTGTCTAGCACTGGGGGATTGATGATGTGAGTGCTGCACCCGCCCAGGGGTGGAGCTAAGATACAATGTAAGGCAGGCGGGTCTTTCGCTTGCTTACTTCTGTGCTTCCGCCCTCTCTCTCCAGCGCACCTTGCAGTTGCGGCTGTGGCCGCCATGAATGGCAGCCCTGCCATGCCATGCTGCCCTGGAGCCAACTAAGTATGGACTGAAACTCCTGAGAAACTGTAAGAAATACACCTTTCCTTCCCTAATTTTGGGCATCAGGTATTCTGTCTCGGCAATGAGTAAAAAGTAACTAAGACAAAGTTTGTATCCAATGTTTGAGAAATTCAGTGTGAAGTGGTTCACACAGAATATAGTGGTTCATAGTGGTTCTGTGAATATAAAAATATGTTTGTTTTCATTAAAATAAATTGTTTTAGTTAAAGAGGAATCAAAATGATCGTGAGTAGAAAATTGAGGTTCCAAGAAACAGTGCCAAAAAAAGTACAAAATGCAAAATAATAAAATTTCTGGGGAAGAGAGGATCTGTCTTTGGTTACAGTCTCCATCCAACCTACATATCTGCAAGTCAGGTTCCATTCCTAGACCTGTAAGGGAGGGTATATATTGAGCAGCATAAATTATGTAGGTAACTTAATGCTTGGTCATTTCCATAGCCATAATGAAGCCATTTTAGACCTTGACTTCAACAGATAAATTGAGGCTTCTCTTCTGTGCCGTTAATGAATATATTACCACCTTCCACCGGTAGGCATGCCAAGCCACACTGGCCTTGAAGTGAGCTCAGGCAGCAACAACTACATTATGTCCATTCATATACTTTCTTGTCTTATGTTGGGTAACTTTTTTCCATGCTCTCTCTACTGACAGCATTAATTTTTGGAAGGCAGCATCTGAATTTTGCTCATCCTGGTACTGTTTCCTCTCCATAGTCCCCAAATACTTGGCATACTCTCTGTATAGGAAATATATTTAACTTTTGTCAAACTTCATTCAATTTCAATAAAAAATAGAAAGCACAATCTTGTATTGTATCATAATTCACTCTGTTGTCATAGTTTCCATAGATATCATGAGAGAAATGCAAGCTTGTAAGCTCTTTTGCAATCATGCATTAACTTCCCTCAGTTATGTCAACAAGATGCCTCTTTTGCAGCTTGCTAAACTGGTTTTACTGGCTGAGCTAGCATTACTTTCCCTAGCTTTTTAGAATGTAGGGAATTTTAAAAAATCATAAATGAGATGAAAAATCAGTAGAACAATGTAGAAATGCAAAAGTTAATAAGCAACAAGTTCATTTAATTACTATACTACCCAGGCTTATCAATCATTCTAACTTAATCATTCCTCATAAAGAGCTCTAGAGTTTATCAAAGTAGAGAGTACCTCAGTGAACACAGCAATGAGGCCAAAGAGCAGAAAGGACTTCGTTAAAAGCACATAAAGAGCTGAAATTTTAGTTCTAAAGTTTTGTCCAATTCTACTCTAACTACACATTAGTCGCTTCTTTTTATGGAAAAATCTTCATAAGACCAATTAGATTAATAAAATTCAGATTTTAATTAGTATGTATTCTGTGATTTCATTGTGACGTGTCAGAAGGTGATGGAGATCACCACGAAGCAGCTCTGAGCAGCACTTAAAACTAATTAATTGGCTCTCTATGTTTACTTGTGAGTCTGTCCAAGGCCTAGGAGATGGGTAGCAGATTCATAGTAAGTGAACCTCTATGAGTCACTTGTCCTGGCTGAGGCCTATAGTGGCCTGTGATGTCATGATGCCTCAAAGGACAAGATAAGTCCGTAGCTGAGGACACCTGACTCCAACTTCAATTAACTAAATGGAAACTGTAGCTGCAGGCATCTCACTCCTGCTGTCTCAGTCCTGCCTTGAATGCCAAACCAGGGATGAAATAGTTCACCTAAATTAGTATAATGTACTACTTGGAGAAGTGTTTGAACTGACTCCCAAGGTATTGTTCATTCCTGTGTTTTCCTCAGTATCCCCTTCCTTTGCTTGAAAACCAAGTAAATATGGGCTGCCCAAAGAAATTCTTTGTCTTGGCCCCCAGAATCTCAAATTCTGCTAGAGGGATTTTGATTCTCCTGGAGCCCTAAAATCATTCCAGTTGTCTTTTTAATTTAAGACTTTGCCATCCACTCATTTGGGAGGTTATGGACCTGATCAGTTTGTGAGAAGGATTGGCAGGCAGTACAGTATTAAATGTCAAGAAATTAAGTATGGATGGATTAATCTATTTGTTTGCAATGATGTGACCTATGGCACAGATTTCTGTCTTCTTGTGACAACACACTTGTAATATTTTAGTTCCTTATTTGGGTCTCATAAAAAGGGCTGCTTATGCCAATAGTTCTACCGAGTTCTTCATGGGTGGTACAGTTGTTAACCAGGTCACCTTGCCTCAGTTCTTTATTTTTCTCTGATTAACCATGCCCAGTCAGGGTAGAGATTCCCTAGCATTGGAAGTATGGCTTTTTAATTTCTCATTCATGTCAGTAATTTGGGCTATTTGTGTTATGACTACTTCAATTGTGCTAATGGATAGAAATCAGACAGTCTTGTATTGGCCTTGAGGGCTGGGAATAAAGGAGGCAAAAAGAGCAGAACTCCCCACATGTATATGCAAGAGCAAATCATGTGGGAACATGGGTCCATTTCCATATGAAAACTTTTTAAAAATGATAAGGAATATTTTAAATACCACTCACTCAAGGCCTTAGAATATGAAAAGCAAGCAAAGTGGAAGTCATTGGTGCCATTTTACAATCCCAAGAACTGAGATTTGGAGATTAATGTGATGTGCCTAATATCATAAGACTGTTAAGTGATAAGTCAGATATGAAACCTATGTAAGTCTTCTGCTAAATCATTGAGACCTCCTATTTTTCCCAAAAGCAGATCAGCTCCAGGGTTCTAGATTTGGAAATTTGGGTATGGAGAAATAGTACAATAGAATAACTTTGCACTTGGCAGTTAAATATCTGGGTTTGCTTTATTCATTTATCTATTCATTCATTCATTCATTCACTTGATCAACAAAAATTTAATAATTATTTATTCTGTGGTAGGCCCTGTCTTCAATCTTGTGATACAGAGGTTAGTAGGACACAGACTTTGTCACTGAGGAGTCCACTGTCTACTGGTGTCAGAGACATATATAAATAACTCATTATATTAGGGTTTGATAAAGTCATATCCAAAGTAGAGAGGGAAAAATGGTGAGCTGAAGTGATTGCATGGAGGAGTTGGATCCTAAATTTATCTAGTAATGAGTTAGATAAAAATATTATAGAGAGTCAGACAGGGCTAGGCTCTCAAGAAGCCAGTGCAGAAAACCAGATACCTCGCAACTATGGGGGAGACAGACCCCTCTCCGCTGTGGGCCAGACCTCAAGAGAAAATATTAAGCAAATGCACCCACATCCTAAGGATAAACATCAGGGATTGATATTCTAAATAGGTCTCTATCACCCTGAAGAAGAGAGAAGGAGCCAGTAACTCCCTACAGACCGAACCGCTGCTCTATATGAATGCCAGCTTGCTAAGTGACTCCCTTCCCCATTTGTCCCCAATTTAATCAATTTTACCTGAGCAATTACACTCATAATCTTATTGGTTGACCATAGTTCTGTCCCACCTAATGCTCACGTTAACCTGCCCCATTTTGGGCTTTTGCTCTATAAAATTCCATAGAAAAGACAGAGTCTTTGACAACCCATTTGGGACCTTTTCTGTCTCTCTCAGGCAGAAGCTTTCTCTCAGTAAATATATTCTGCTCTTAACCTCCATTGTTCCTAAAATTCATTCTTCAATTCTAGAGAACACAAACTCATACCAGACATATAGTAGGTTGGGAGTTTCATTCCCCTATATCTATCTGGCACAGCCACAAATATATTTACTTCTCATTGTTTTAGTCCCCTTAAACCATCTTGTAAACAATAGCTCCTAACAGGCCCTGTCTTCTTCAAGATTCTAATCGATTTCATCTACCAAAAATTTGTGAATGTGTTATATGCCAGTTATATGCCAGCTATACACCAGCTTCGGTGTTAGTTGCTGGGGATGCAATCATGGAGATAAACAAATCTGCTCTCTGATTTCACTGAGCTTACAGTTTAGTTAAGAAAGGACAAATTAATTTATAAAAAGCAAAGTTAAAAGTGGGATAAATACCAAGGAAAAGTTGTATATATAGGCTTATAAAAATGTGTAAAAGCATGGGGTTTGATTTAGTCAAGGATTATAAGGAAAGTTTCCTTGAGAAAGTCAAATAAACTAAAAACTGAAGAAAGTCTGCATGCATCATGCAAAAGGAATCCTGCCCTGTGCAGTCTGACCTCAGTGCCCATGGACACCATGCCGTGACTACAGTCACCCACCAACTCCAAACCTGCTCTGTGTCATGTTTCCCCTCGGAATGGGGCAAGAGAGACACCAAATGACCAAACTGATCATGGATAAGGTGAATTCCAAGGCAAAGAAAGTAAGCCCCAGATAGTTGCAAGCTCCAGGGAGAAATAGGAGTCCTAACCAACAGTGTTAACCCCAAGAAAATCCCATCCCTAGTGTTACACTACAAAAAGAGTGGGGAGTTTTACTTCAAAACTGATTTCTTCATGGAGGGTTAGAGTTGAAGAAGAAACCTAGTACAACACCCACTTTATTGCTAGAGAGTGATTAGCCAAGTACCATTTTGGAAAGGGGTCAGTTGTTTAAAACTGAGTCATAGAACAACTACAGAACTCCACTTCAGGGTTTCCACTGTTACCTTCTCATAGTGATTGGGTGAGAGACAACCCTAATAGACAGTTCCAGAGAGAGTGAAGGCTAGATTTAGACCCCTCTGAAATGTTTAAGCTCAAGCTGAAAAAGACATATGCCCTGACCTATGTGTTGAGAAACCAGGCCAGGCAAGTGTAGCTTTCAGAGACAGCTGGATCTAAAAGTGCTGACATTAAGTCTAACAGTCTGCTTGAAACCCTGGCCAGCTGTTTACTTCCAGCAGAGACCAATGGTCTGATTGATTTCTTATCTACCAAGTGAGGAAGACATGCCTCAACTTGGACATTTTCCACACTCACGGTTGTACAAAGAGTCCTCTGTACTGTGGGTGAAGCACTTCACGTGCTTATGCCCTATAAAGCAAGGTGGAGGAAATTGTAACTTGCTGGATTCTAAGATTGCAGATCCTTGAAAGAAACAACTCATTCAAAAAGTCAGAGGAGAAGAGAATGATCCATGCCTCCCAAGATCCTGCTGTGTTGGGTCAGGGAGGATGCAACCAGAAGACAACTAGCCTGCCTTCCTGGTGAGTGGCGTGACTGGCGCAGACTCCAGAATTTTCTACCAAAAGAAAATTATAAGTAATAATCAAGCTCAGCAATGTAGTAGGATACAAAAACCAGCACAGAAAAATCAATAACAGTCCTCTACACCAATAATGAATTCACTGAGTGAGAAATTAGGAAAACTAAAATTCATAATAGCATCAAAAAATTTAATACTTAAGTATTAACCTAATCAAGGAAGTGAAAGGTATTGTAATCCCAAATATTGAGTACAGTAATCCAAGTACTGTAATCATTTCTCTAGTCTTCCTCACAATCCAATAAGTTATATTTATAATTCCACTGAGACGTTATTTGAATCCCAGCAAGTTAATTCCAATCTACCATCCCCAATACAAACCACGGCGAGAGTAAAGACACCGAGACATATTCAAAGTTAAGGGCAGCCAAGGGGTCGTAAGTCCAATCTTCGTGAGGACATGCAGACAAAGGCCTTCATCCTAGGCCTCTCCCAGAATTTATTAAGTAGTGAAGAAAGCGGGTGGCTAGAGGATGAGTGACAGTGAGGATGGCGGGAACTACACGAGTATCTTGAGCTGACTGGCAAGGTAGTGAGAAAGGTATCTCTGAAAAATGCAGAGATAAAGATATGCAGGGGGGTCAACTTGTATAACCCAATCAAGATATCAACTGAATTATTTTAGGAGGCTGCTGCTTCAGTTTCTGATATGCAAACTTTATGCCCTGGAAACTCACAGTCTCTTCCTTGAGGCTCATACCCAGTCAACATTCCTGGAGCTCACTAGCTCTGCCATCCCGCTGTGCTTTATATATTTTACAAAGGTCACTATGGGAGGAAACAGGACACTGTCTGATGGCTTTAAAGACTATGTACTAGTACCTGCTTCTGATACATAAACTTTTATGCCCTGGGGACTCATAACCTCTTTCTTGAGGCTCATACCAGTGGACATTCCTGGAGCTCATTGGCTCTGCTATCCTGCTGTGCCTATATATTTTACAGAGATCACTATGGGAGGAAACAGTGCACTGTCGGGTGGCTTTAGAGATTACATACCAGTACCTCTGTTAGCCTTATTTGCAATGCTTAGAGTCAATTGAAGAGAGAAGGAAATACCATAGTCAGCTTTGTATATATCAACATAAGGGAATAAGTCTCGATATAATCAAAGTTGCAGCAATTGTTCTGCATTCAAGGAGACTAGCTCAAGTTGTCTCCCACAAAAGGAATCAATAGTAAAATCTAGACTTCTCTAAAAAGAAAATGGAAGAGGATATCAGAAAATGGAAATATATCCTTAGTTCCAAGATAGACAGAACTAATATAGTTCTAAAAAACATACTTTCAAAACTGGTACACAAATTTAACATAATCCCAATCAAAATATCAACAATATCCCTCACTAAACTAGAGAAAACAATCCAAAAATTCAGAAGGAACCAGAAGGGAACCACAATCTCAAAATCAGTTCTTAGCAATAAGTTCAAGCAGGAAACATAATAGTCCTGAATTTCAAGTTCTATTATAAAATTGCATTGATAAAAACAGCATGTCAGTGGCACAAGAACTGACACAAGTATCAATGGACCAGAAAAGAGGATGCAGACATATATATGATCTTTGACAAGTGGTCAAAAATATGCACTAGAGAAAAAATAGACTCCTTAATAAAAGGACCTGGGAAAAATGGTTACTCACATGCAGAAGATTGAATCTAGAACCACAAGAAATAACATCAAGAAGCCACAAATAGAATCATATCAAATTAAATGCTTATGTACAGCAAAGAAAACAAACAATGGATTGAAGAGACAACATACAAAATAGTAAAAATATATGCCAGCTTTTCCTCAGAGTGAGTTCTAATAGATAGAATATATAAAGAACTACAAAAATTAGACCTCCCTAAAATAAAAGACCCAATCTAAACATAAGCAACTGAAATGAACGGACACTTCCGAGAAGTGCAGACTGCCAATATATATGCAAAAATGTCCAATATCTCTGGCCATTACAGAAATGAAAATCCAAGCCACACTGAGATTTTATCTTACTCCAGAAAAAAATGGATATCAACATGTAATCGTATAATGACAGATACTGCCAAAAACGAGTTTCTTCTACATTACTGAGATAAATGTATACTGGTGCAAACACTATGGAAATGAGCCTGGAAATTCCTCAAAAAACTAAAGATAGAAATTTTATTCAATCTAGCTATTCCTCTATTAGGTTTCTTCAAAAAAGTGTTAAAGACATCAGATTATAGTAATGCATATATACCTGATTCTATAGCAGTAAAATTCACAATAGCTACACCTCCGAAGTGACTTATACTGTATGTCCATTCACAGATAAATGGATAAAGCAAACATGGGGTTTATGCACCATGGGGTACTATTCTGCCATAAAGAAGAATGAACATCTTTTTTAGAAAAAATGTATGACCATAATATTAATTGAAAGAAATCCCATACTAAAGTTTAAATATGCCATGGTTTCTCTTATAAAAGAATCCCCAATATAAAAAAAAGAACAAGAAAAAGGCAGTAGGAAATAAAGAGTGTGAAAGAGAAGGGAACCAAAATATGGAGGGAGACTTAAGAGAGGAGAGAAATGTGATTTAAAAAAAAAGAATTTATATATGTTATGTACATGTGCCAAATCCCCCAAAAATGTAATTGTTATGTATTGTCATCTTGGATAAAAACCAAGAATTTAAAGAAAAGAGCAGAAGCCAGCCAGATAAAAAATAAATGTGTGCATGGAGGTGGGGGGAAGCCATTCAAATGCAACAGGGTACACAGAAGTCCTAGTACAAAATAAATCACAATTCATTGAAGGAAGTGAAAAAGCATAGTAAGACTGAGGGAAATGAGAAAAAAAAACATGGAAAGAGCTGGGCAGGTAGGCTAGTATATTCATCCATTTTGGGTTAATATAACGTAATATTCAAAATATGCTAATTTAATAAAGAAAAGAGTTCTATTTACTCCACTATTCTAGAGACTTGATGGCATAACGACATCACCATCTCAACATGTAAGGATCTCATAGGAAATGGTAGGAGCACTTGCAAGCGGACAACATCACATACTGAAACAGAAAGTCTAGGGAGAGATGGAGGCCACAAAACCTCTTCCAAAAGTGTGTCTCCAACTGAAGGAATGGTCTCCACCTCTCAAAGGCCCAGTACTTCTAATGACTGCCACAGTAGGAACATATGACTCTTTAGGGAATATTCAAAACATCCTAATCATGCTAGACATTCCAGAATCTGCAAGGCCTTTAGCTTGTAAGAATTTTTTTCTTTGTCCTAAGAGTCATAGAAATAAGTCATCAAAGCATTTCTAGGAAAGGTAGGGGTGGAATAAATGATGAGATTCATGTCTGAGGAAAATAATTTGACTGCTGGATGAAGGACAGATGTCAAAGTCAAGAATTTATATATAATTTTGGGATATCATTTTAGCAATTCAAATGAGAAAATAGGGCTGTAGTAGAAGGTTGGAAATAACACTACTGGAAATAATAGCATTTAATAGATATTTAAGAGATAAATATTGATAGCTCCTAGTAATAACCTAGACATTTGGGTGGCAGAAGAGGAAAATATCAGGAGTGCATCCAGGTATCTGGAAGGGTAATAGAACCAGTCACTGATGAAAACTGTGAAAACGAATCATGTTTGCAGAAGAGAATTGTTTTCAATGAGATTGTGATGCAAGAGGCATTCTGATATCCAAGTGAAAAGTCAATTAGAGCACTGGATGTAGAAATATGTTCAGAAAGGCCAGGAATAGAGATATAATTCTAGAAATCTTCAGCCCATGCATAATATTTGATGACAAGGGCTTGGATAAGATCAACTATAGAAGAAAGATATAAAGAGAACCAGGTTCCACTGAAAGGTCTGAACCTCATTAGGAACTCAGTCTTTGTCTTGTTGGAAAAGACTATGGATTTTGTGAGGTCCCAGGGTAGGAAACAAGGGAACTTTTTCCAATAGCTGAGATGAAATTGATTACATTGGGACAGAATACATTTGATTTTTACATAAAGGCTGGATGACTTTCCATCTGACCTACTATGCAAAGTTATCAAGCATCAAGTGAGGGGAGTGGCACAAGATACTCTCTATGCTGCCAAGTAAATATTTAATTCATGTTCAAAGTTACAAAACGCCACTTTCTGATATGGTAGCGTATTATAAGTACACCAGAAATGTCTACCTCTTGAGAAGAAAAACAGGTTAATTGCAAGGATACGGAGCAGCCAAGCTCTCTTAAATAGATATCATTATCCTGGATGATCAAATGCATCAAGTAAAGTTGAATTTCTGCATCCAGTGGGAAGCTGATAAATAAAAATGCTGCAGACTATTGAAATCTTTTCTTGAGTTCCTTTTTGATGAATTCCAGGATCAACAAACAGAATTTTCATTGATCTGGTCTCTATTTTTGTAATTTTGTCACTTTTGAAGATGTCATGTAAATGGAATCATACAGTATAAAACATTTTGAGATTGACTGTTTCACTTAATGTAATTCTTTGAGTTCATCAAACTTGTGTTTACTAATAGTTCCTTCTTTTTTATTGTAAAACAGAATTCTATGGTACTGATATACCATGCACAATTTGTTCACTTGTTGAAGTACATTTGAGTTGTTTCAAATTTTGTGATGTTACATATAAAGCTATGGTGCAATTTGTGTACTTTTTGTACATTTATATTTCTCTGTGAAAAATGCCAAAGTATGCAATCATATGTTTAATCAAACAATAAAATACACTGGTCGGGCTGTGGGGAAAAAGTAACGCTTCGCCATTGTTGGTGGGAGTGTAGACTGGTACAACCACTGTGGAAATCAGGGTGTAGATTCCTCAAAAAACTAAGATTAGAGGTCTTATTCAACCCACCTCTTCCCCTTCTGGGTATTTTCCCAGAAGAATTAAAAACATCATACCACAGTGATATATGTGTACCTATGTTTATAGCAGCAAAATTTGTAACTGCTAAATTTTGGAAATGATCAAAATCCCCATCAACTGAGGAACAGACAAAAAGATGCAATATTTTTATATAATGGAGTATTACTCAGTTATAAAGAAAGATAAACTTGAGATTTTTGTGTGTGTGTCTTGTCTTTCTTTATTTTAAAGAGAATGAAACAGAACATAGCAGAAGAAAGCAGATTAGAACAAAACAATGCAAGCAACACAGGATTTCAAACAAGACAACAGGAAATCAACAGTGGCTACCATAACAACTCTTGTTTTCTTCAAAATAGTTGTCCATATCTTCACACACAATGAATTCAAACAAAACACAATAGTATAAAATTGATAAAGGCAAAAGAATGAAAGCATTATAGACCTTCAAAACCAGACAATAGGAAAATCAACAATGGCTACCATAATGAGACTTGAGACTTTTATAGGTAAATTGATGCAACTAGAAACCATACTTATAAGTGAAATAAATCAGACTCACGTGTGTAAACATTGTATTGTCACCCTCATGTTAGAAACTGAAAGGGAAAATAAGATTCAAAAGGTACAATGGACATTGTGAAAGGGAAAGCAAATTGCTCAAAAAGAAAGAATTGGAGTGAGGAAAAAGAGAAAAGAAGAAAGATTATGTATATATATATATATATATATATATATATATATATGGAAGATAGCTAAGATAATTATACTACTAATTCTATTAGTTCATGGAAAGAAACTGTGATGCTTATATTCATCTGTTTTGCATGCCTGTATCTTGTAATCTGAGCAAATATTTTGAAGGTAACAATATACAGTATTGTGACCATTGTTAATTTCCGAACATCTTGTTTTGAAATCCTACATTGTTTTTATTGTTTTGCTTATATTGTATTTTCTTTTAATCTCTTTAAAATAAAAATAAATTTTAAAAAACTATCAAATTGTTTTAAAGAGTGATTATCCCATTTTCATTCCCAGTAGCAATACTTATATAAACCAATTTATCTCCATCCTTTCTATCATGAAAATGGGAACATTTGGCTCCTTTTATTGTACAACTAGTCCAGGTTTGGAAGACAAATACATAGACCTGCCTTGCTTAAACATGTGCTTCCTTCATGATGATGACTCAGTGTATGTGAAGCTACTGTCTGCATTGCTACTGGGTTATTTAGGATTGCAATACCTCCACAGGAAAATCTTGCCAGGTTTTTGAGCCATAGAATTACAAAGTGCCAGAGCTAAAATATCTCTTATGAATGGGAAACTCATGACTCAGAGAACGAAACAGTGTTACCCATGGTCACACCGAGGTTCAACAGTAGACATAGGACTAGATCTTTTAATTCCCAGGTCAGAGGGGAAGAGGAGCTAGAAAACACTATCTTATGAATCGGTTCTATTTGGAGTACCAGACTTCTTCCAAATAAAGCCCCCCCCCCCGCCCCACGGTCTGATAATGAGGAGGCACAAGTCCTGTTTAAACACTTGGTTCTCACTTTAGACTCCATTAGTTTAAATTATGGTCTCTATTTGTGCCACCTCTTTCAAGAAGCTCCAGTTCCTTGCCCTACCTGTTTTCATTTTATTTCCTGGCTGAGGCTCCTGAAAGGCTGATGTTTCATTTCTATTTCAGGAGGACAAGGTTTGATTTAAATACATTGCAACGGGTAACTTCTAAGAAGTATTTTTTCTGAACCCTGTGTTCTACATTCTCCTTTACAGTATATAACAGAAGTTCAGTAGATTCAAGGGAATTCATTCCATATCTCCTATCAATGCAGGAAATCAAGGGTTAATGGGCAGCTAAAAAGTGTATCTTCCTTTCCACTAGTGATTAATTTGGCACTCAAGGGCATCATTTTCTGAGAGTAGTGGGTCAAATGATCAGTCACCTTCTGTTGGATCATCTGCACCAGCTTTAACAGCTGCCAGACATCAATAAAATTGTTCATCCAATGTTCCTACAGGAGTTAAAAAGAGAGTCAATACCAGGATGCAAGCTTTCAGGAATTCACCTAAATTAAGCCAAGAACTGAGAATTAATTCCTAAGACAGGAGAATGCCCATGGTTTTTGTGGGCGCACTGAAAAGAAAATGGTGAAGGAGACAGGAAATCAGTAATTAGGATGATACAAAGAGTTTCAGTAAGGTTATATTACTGAAGCCAAGGAAGGTAGGGTCTGGAGATTGATTCTGTTTATATTGCAAGCTTTTAGTAAGAGAAGATTATAGGTGGAGGCAAAAAAAGAAAAAAACTAAGCCACATACTGTGAAAATGAAAGCCACTGATATTGCAAATGTACAGGCTACTGAGGAGGGGTCTGGAGTAAATTAATCTGGAGAAAATGTAAGACAGGAACTGAGAATTGCATAATGCATATGGTAGAGACATAAACATGTACCAAGTAGAGATTCCACACCTATGATTTATATATACTGTCCCCCACACAATCCAAGTTTATACAATAATACGTATGGGATAGAAAATAGTGATTTACTTTGGGGAATCAGCTTTATCTGAAACAGAAGCTCACATAGAGGAATATAGGGTTTAGGATCAGGAAAAATCAAATGACTTCATAGATTTCAGACGATGGTCAGTTCAATGAAAGTTAGCTACAGGTGAAGATGCCACCAAAATGAATGTCATGGGAACTATATTCATAGGATATTTAGAGTCCAAACTGATATAGTGATGTCCCAACTTTACTTTGGGCAGCTTATACCTTACCAGAAACACTGTTAGGAGGCTCTTGTCCTATTCTTTCAGAAGAAACTGCTCAAGAAATAAAGGGACAGGGGAGGTACAGTAGAAAGGAAAGTAGAAAGAATTGAGATGTGTTATTATATGTATCAACCCATTGCAATGAATATCATCATTATATACTAGTCCTATAAGGAACTGTTGAAGGAACTGGGGCCACTGAGCTTTGAATAAAAACAAAAAGGGATAGGGAGTGGATTTGGTCTCTACATTCAGACCACTGAAGGGCTACCCTAAGGAGCTAATAGTATACAGGGCCCTGTGGCTGTAATGGAATATCAAGGATCCCTGGTTTAAGGTCATAGAGACAAAGATTTCAACTAGATAGCAGGAAAATTTTTAAATGATTAAAGCTATTCAAATATGAAATGGGCTATCTCAGAAGATAGTGAACTCTCACTCATTTAATGCTTCCAAGTAATAAACTGATAATTAGTTGTTGGTAAGGCAAGAATCAATTGGTAGGAGGGTGGAAATACTGAGAGGATGTAAAATAGTTGAAAGTATCAGGATTCATTTAGTCTAGGGAAAACTTGACTCAAGAACCACAATCTCAGTCTTCAGACATCTTAAAGGTTGTCATAGGTAAGAAAACCACCCACATGTCTACAACATAGGACAGTTGGGACTTGTGAGTAAAAACTATGGCTGAGATTAATTTGATTCAAATTAAAAAATTTGTGAACAAGGAGAACTGTCAAGAGATGGAATAGGCTGCCTTAGGAAGCTACTGATCTCTGGAGATGTACAAGTAAAGGTAGCAACCTATGTTTTATGCAGTCCAATCTGCCCAGCTTAATCTTCTAGAAAAATAAATGAATACCAGTGTTAGGTTTCTGTTCTCAGAAACTCTGAATTAGTTGATTTTCACTGTGGCATGGACATTGTGATTATTTTAAAGTTCCCTAAGGGCCAGGAGTTTGGCTCAGTGACTTAAGTGCCTGTCTGGCAGGCGTGAGGTTGTGAGTTCAATCCCTGGTGCCGCAAAACAAAAAACAAACAAACAAACAAACAAAAAAACAAATAAAGTTCCCTAGATGTTTCCAATACATAATAAAGTCTGACAGAAAATCAAAGAGGCCATACATTCTGACTGAGTAGGCTTCATTCAAGGGATGCAAATACAGTTCAATACACACAATCAACAAACATGATATATCACATAAATAGAAGCAAGTACAAAACCCACATTATCATCTCAATAGACACATAAAATCATTTGATAAAATTCAACATCCATTCATGATAAAAACCCTGAGAAAGATAGATATGGAAAATGTTTATCTCAGTCTGACAAAGGCCATCTAGGACAAACCAGTAGCCACATCATATTAAATACAGAGAAGCTGAAAGCTTTCCCTCTAAAATCAGGGAAAAGACAAGCTTGTCTATTATCATCACTCCTATTAAATGTAGTTATTTAAACAGTACAGTAAACAGAGAAGAGAAAGAAATAAAAGAAATATGGATAGAAAAGGAAGAAATTAAATTATCATGACTTAATGATAACATGATCTTCTATGTAGAAGATCCAAAAGAAAACTCTACCAAAAGATTCTCAAAATTAATAAACAAATTCAGTAGTGTGGAAGAATACAAAGTCAACACTCAAAAGTCACTAGCATTCCTGTACAACAATAACACACTCAAAAAATTTAGGAAAACATCTCTTAGAATACTATCAAGAAAAATGAAATACTTAGGAATTGGCCTAATCAAGGAAGTGAAAGACTTCTAAAATGATAACTACAGTACTTTGAAAAAATGACCAAAGTGGTTATCAGGAAACAGAGAGATATTCCCTGATACTGGATAGATAGAATTAATATAGTCAAAATACTTATGCTTCCAAAAATGTTATACAAGATAAGTCAATTGCAAACAAAATGCCAGTAGTATTTTACACAGAATTAGAGAAAATAATTGTAAAACTCTTATGGAACTAGAAAATATCTTGAATAACTAAAGAAATTCTGAGCAACTAGGGAAAAAATAGACATCACTTCAAGTTATAATGCAAAGCTAAGGTGATTAGAATAAAAGAAAGGTATTGGGGGGAATGCAGCGTTCTGGATTAATAGAATAGGATAGAGGATGCAGAAGCAACTTCAGGAACACTGAGCTGCTTTATCTTTGATGAAGAGGCCAAATACTTTTGTGGGAAGTAAGATAGCATCTTTAACAAATGGTGCTGGGAGAACTGGCTATGCACATGGTGAAAACTTAATCTAGACCTGTATCTCTCACCATGCACTAAACTAAATTCAAATGAATTAAAAATAACCAATAAATACATGAAAAAATATTCAACATAGTTGAGCATTCAAGAAATACAAATTAAAACAAAACTGAGATTCTCCCTCCAGAAAAAATGACTGTATTCAAGAAATCAAATAAAAACAAATTTTGGAGAGGTTGCAGGGGATAAGGAACACTTCCTCATTGTTGGTGTGAGTATAAACTGGCACAACCACTCTGAAAATCAGTTTGGCAATTTCTCAAAAAACTGAAAATAGAAATTTCATTTGGCCTAGGTGTTTCCCTTCTAGTTATATTCCTGAAAGAGTTAAAAATATATTACAGTGATATGTATGTACCCATATTTAAAGCAGCACATTTAATAATAGTTTTGCAGGTTACAAAAGTTGGGGTTGGAATTTGTTTTTCTTTAGTGATTGAAACACTTCACTCCAACTTTTGTTGGCCTTTAAGTTTTGTGTTGATAGGTCTACTCTAACTAATATGTTTACCTTTACATGTGATTGTTTTTGTCTAACAGCTTTTAAGATTTTACTCTTCTGATGGACTTTTAGTATATTTATGTAGTGTAAAGAGATTCTCTTTTGGTCATTGCCATTTGGAATTCTATATACCTCATTTATCCATATTCTCATTTCTTTCTCTACATTTGGGGATTTTTCTGCCATTGTGTGAACAGGTTTTTTTTTTTTTTTGATGTTTGTGAAGTCTTCTGGCTTTTCAGTTACTCCTATTACTCCTAGTTTAATCTTTGCTACATCATGTAGGTGATGATGGATCCAATTTTCATGTTCTTCTGTTGTTGTTAAGCTGTCTTTGAGTAGCTGAACTTTAAAGGCATCATTGACTTGCAGTTCTGAAATTCTTTTTCACAGCAGTCTCTTCTGCCACTCATACTTTCAGTGTAATTTTTAAACTCCTGGATTTCTAATTAAGCCATTGCTAGGATTCTAATTATTTGCTGAATTGGCCATTCATGTTTTGAATCAATTTGTTCATCTCATCTAGGTTTTATTTGTGTTTCTGAGAACTTCAGAATCATCTTGGTTAGGATGTCCATTATCTGTTTAATCGTATTTTTTGTCATTCCACTGAATATATCTTTGACCTCTTTTCTAACCAGCTGAGTAATTCAGGTGTGTGACTGATGCTATTTTTCCCCTCCATTCACCCTAGACTAGCTTTAGAAGAGTGTAGAGTATTGGGAGGCATTTTGTTGCCTTGTCTTCTCATGCTTCTTTTTGTTGTCTGTTTTCTTTCACATTGGCTGAAGTCTATGGACACATAAATTGTAAAGACTTTGTTATTATTATAGAGATCTCTTTGGCTACTTTTCTTTCAGTGATGTATTTTGGGTGTTGCTAAATACCATCCTTTGCTTCTGTCCCAATATCCAACAACCTTGGATAGTTTAGTAGGGTAAGATTCAGTGTGATTGACCTAACATACATTTCCCAGGAAGCGTACCCTAATATTTTTAATGTAAGAAATGTAATCTGGATGTTATGAAGAAAAGTCACCAATAGTAACAATCATGCAACCAATTCCAAGCAATTCAGCTATAATAGTGTATTCCAAATCAAGGTGATTATTAACAAGCCAATAGAACTAATTACCACTGTGTCAGCTAGATTTAAGTACTTCCCTTTACCCTAGAAGAGAAACCCACAGGTATAGCATAAACATCAAGACAACCCAGGTGACTGGGGATCTGCCCACACTCAGTGGTGTGAGTGGAAGCCCGGCACAGCGAACTCCATCCAGCCATGCAAACTCGACAACCCTCTTGGAACCTGGTAAGGACCCACCTAGCACACCCAATCAGTTGGGAACTTTTGGGTAGGTCCTTTGGGGCTTGGTTGGGCCATGCCCAGTGACCCCTAGTGTCCAGGGAACTGCCTGCACTCAGCGGAGTGAGCTGAAGCCCTGCACAGTGAACTCCATCCAGCCTTCTAGCTTGGCACACCTCTCGGAACTGGTAGTGACCTGCCCAGCTCGCCAAATCAGCCAAGAACCTTTGAGTCGGCCCTTCGGGGCCTGGTTGGGCCTTAACTAGTGACCCCGAGTGGCAGGAGAATTGCCCACGCTCAGTGGTGTGAGCCAAAGCCCTGCACAAGGAACTCCATCCAATCTTGCAAGCTCAGCACTCCTCTCAGAACCTGGTAGGGACCCGCCCAGCATGCCCAATCAGCTGGAGACCTTCAGGTAGGTCCCTAGAGGCCTGGTTGGGCCCTGCCCAGTGACCCTAAGTGGCCAGGAAACCACCTGTGCTCAGTGGTGGGGTCTGAAGGCCTGCACAGCAAACACCATCCAGTCATGCAAGCCCGGCACCTCGCTTGCAACCTGGTAGGGCCACATCCAGCAACCCCAAGCAGCTGGGGAGCTTTGGTGTCCCACGTGCCCTGAGCTGAAGGCCTGGACAGTGTACTCCATCTAGCTGTTCAGCCTTGGTATGCCACTCAGAACCTGGTAAAGTCCTGCCCAGCAACTTCAAATAGCTGAGGAGCTTTAGAGGACCATGTGGGTGAGCTGAAGGCACACCCAGTGCACTCCCAACATTTAAGGAGCCTTCAAGTGCCACTAGTGATCTAGTAAGGCCTGACCAAAGACCCCACCTCAACTGGGGAAACTACCAGCAGATATCCTCAACTCAGGAAGCAACTGAAACATTGCACTCACCTTGTCTGGGGGAACACAGGAAAATGACAAAATGCAAGAGCGAAATGCAATCTCAAACCTCCTGCTCACCCCAAACAAGCCTAGGAGACTGGACAGAGAAGGAAATGTAAGCCATACACTTGAAACTTATGAAATGATAGCAACTGAATTAAAGAAACAAACCCACGAAGTTGCAAAGGAACTCAGAACAGAAATAATCTCCCAGGTAAAAGAAGAAATGATAAACATAAGAAAAGAAATGCTGGAGGTGGGAATTTAGCTCAGTGGCCTAAGCACCTGTCTGTCAGGTGCGAGGTTGTGAGTTCAATCCCCAGTACCAAAATAAATAAATAAATAAAAGAAATGCTGAACACATCTAAAGAGGACATAGTTTAAAAAATTGAGGAGCACTTCAAAAAGAAATCTTGAATGAACAATATAAGAAAGACACAGAGTGCATGAAACAGATGAAAAAGAGATATCCAGGAAATCGAAATCTCCATTGAAAACTGGCAAAACCACCTCAATGAATGTGAGGATAGACTTTCAGACCTTGAAGGCAAGATTGCAACTACTGAACAGGAAAGGAACGATATTTTAAAAATAACAAGGAATCAGGAAGTAACAATTCAACAGTTGCAACATGATGCAAGGAAAAACAATATACGTTTGATAGGTATAAACAAAAAAGAAGGTGACAACACAAATAATATCCAAAGACTATTTACAGAAATAATAGCTGAAAATTTCCCAAACATGGGAAAGGAAACTTACATACAGATAAATGAAGCATATAGGACTCCAGTTACCCATACTCAAAATAAATCTACAAACAGACATAATAATCAGCATCCCAGAAATTCAATATAAGAACACAATATTAAAAACTGTTGGAGAAAAGAGACAGATCACCTATAGGGAAAGCCCATCAGAATCACAACAGACTTCTCAACACAAACAATGAAATCAAAAGAGTATGGAGTGAGGTATTTCAAATGCTAAAGGAAAGTGACTTCCAATCCACACTGATGTATACTGCAAAACTGTCCTTCAAAATTGATGGAGAAATAAGATACTTTCATGGTAAAGAAGAGTTGAAGAACTTCATGACCATCAAACCAACCTGCAAAGAATACTGAAAGATATTCTAGACAGGCAAAAAAAATAGCTATGACTTCAGGAACACCAACAGAAAAAAACCATTAGGCAAGGCAAACAATTAAACAGAGGGGAAAAGTAAAGAAACGACAGCCAAAAGATAACATGACAAAAATAAGTGAATATATATCAGTTTTAACTATTAATGTGAATGGCCTCAATTCACCAATTAAAAGAAACAGACTGGCAGAATGGATTAAGAAACAGAATGCAACCATATGCTGTATACAAGAAACCCATCTAACCCAAAAGGAAATTCATAGACTGAAAGTCAAAGGATGGAAAACAATACTCCATGCAACAGAAACCCTCCAAAAAGCAGGGGTAGCTATTCTGTTTGCAGACAATGTGAATGTCAAACCAAGAATGATCGAAAGAGATAAAGAAGGTCACTACACACTAGTTAGCAGAAAATTTCAAAGGAAGAGATAACAAACTCAAATATATATGAGCCAAATATGGGAGCACACAGCTATATAAAACAAATAATAATAGAAATGAAAAATCAAATAAGCAATAACACAATTATAACAGGAGACCTTGACACTCCTTTAACACAAAGAGACAGAACAGCTAGACAGAAAATCAGCAAATAGCAGAACTGAATCAAACTTGTGAACAACGGACTTAATAGATGTGTACACAGTGTTCCACTCAACATCAGAATATACATTCTTCTCAGCTGCACATGAGATACTCTAAAATAGACCATATACTAGCCCACAGAACATGCTTAAATAAATGCAAAATAATTGAAATTATTCCTTGCATATTATCAGATCACAGTGCTATGAAACTAGAAATTGATGACAAAACAAACTGCAAAAACTACATAAACAATTGGAAATTTAATAATACACTACTGAACATCCAATGGATCACAGAGGAAATTAAAGAAGAGATTAAACAATATCTATGAGCAAACAAAAATATAAATACAACTTCCTGGAACCTGTGGGACACAATGAAAGCAGTTCTCAGAGGGAAATTTATTGCGGTGAATTCTGACATCAGGAGAAAAAACAAACACTAATAAACAACTTGATACTACACCTCAAACATCAAGAAAAAGAAGAGCACATCAAGCCCAAAGCCAAAAGGAGGGAGGAAATTATAAAGAGCAGAAATTAACGCAATAGAGACTAAGAAAAAAATGCAAAGAATTAATGAATCAAAGAGTTGGGAATAAATAAAATTGATAAGTCCCTAGTCAACCTAATTTTAAAATGGAAAGAAAAAACTCAAATTCACGCAATTAGGAATGAAAAAGGTGAAATCACTACAGAGCTGAGGAAATACAGAAGGTCATTAATACCTACTTCAAAAACCTTTACTTCCATAGGTTTGATAGCACAGGAGAAATGGAAAGATTCCTAGAAACATATGAATTTTCAAAGCTGGATCAAGAAGTAAAACTACTGAATAACCCAGTATCAATTAATGAAGTTGAAAATGTAATTAAAACCTTACCAACAAAGAATAGCCTGGGTCCTGACGGATTCAGCTGAATTCTACAATAAATTCAAGGAAGACTTAATGCCAACACTCCTCAAACTCTTCAATGAAATTGAAAGGGAGGCAAATCTCCCTAACACATTCCTAGAAGCAAGTATTACCCTCATGCCAAAAGAAATAGGAAAATCAAGCATGGTGGTACACACCTGTAATCCCAGAATTCATGAGGCTGAGGCAGGAAGAGCAATGCAAGTTTGAGACCAGCTTGGGCTACAAAGTGAGCTCAAGGCCAGCCTGAACTCTGTAGCAAGACTCCATCTCAAAAAGACAATAAATAAATAAATAAGGAATAGGAGCAAAAAAGGGGAAATTCACTTCCTCTCTGTAAGCTGTTGAAGAAGAAAAATAACTTTTATAATAGAAAAAACACAAAAAGTATTGTTCCCTCAATTAAAGGGTATAATTTAATGAGTTTTTTCATATTATATGATTCATTCTTAAAGGCTGTGAGAAATGCACATATATGTTTGATACATAACTTGATGTTAGCATTTATAATCATACAATTCAGTGACATTAATTACATTTAAAAGATTGTAAAATAGTTACCACTATTCATTCCAAGTCTTCATTGCTACAAACAGAGGTGTTGTATCCATTAAGCAATAACCCTATAGCCTAGGCTATATCTGGTCTACCTTTTGTCTGTATAAATTTGTCTATTCTATTCAGTTCATATAAGCGAAGCCATATATTTATTCATTTCTGGCTTATTTCACTTAGCATCATTTATTCAAGGTTCTGTCATACTTTCAAATTTTTAAGAACCTCACTCCTTTTAATGGTAGAATAATATTTCATTGTATGTATACACACTTCATTTATTGAGACATTTGAGTTGCTTCTGCCTTTTGGTTATTGTGAATACTGCTGCAGCAAACACTGACATACACATATGTGCTCAAACTTTTGCTTTCAGTTCCTCAGGATGCATGTCTCAGAGTAGACTGCTTTAATTTAAAAGGTGCAGTAACTTGCCCACATTCATTTCTTCCTTAATTCAGATTTTCTCTTTTTTTAGTCAATTTAACCAAACTTTAGTGTATTAACCAGTTCTTTGTCAGTCTGTCCAAATTTCTGAGAAAAGCAACTTGAAGGAGCAAAGACTTACTTTGGTTCGCAGTTTCAAAAGTCTGTGGTTAACTAGTTCCATTGATTTTAGGCCCAAAGAGAGGCAGAAACATCATGAAAAATGACATTTCATAGGAAAACCACTTGCCTCATGGCAGCCAGGAAGCAGAGGAAGAAGAAGAGCCAGGTAGAAAGTCTTTGGGAAACAGATTTTCCTCAAGGTTATGCTTCTATCATCCATTCCCTTCAAGTAGATCTCATCTCATTTCCATCACCTCCCAATAATACCATCAAGGTTTGATCTCGTTAATGAATTAATCCACTGATAAAGTTAAGGCTCTTCTGACAGCATTACTTCTTTATTCCCCACCTCTGAATATTTCTGCACTGGTACTCAAGCCCTCATTTCATGAGTCTTGGGGAGTACTTCTTTTTTTTTTTTTTTTTTTTTTTTTGCACCATAGATTGAACTCACAACCTTGTGCCTGCCAGGCAGGTGCTTAAGTCACTGAGCTAAATACCTGGCAACACTTCATATTTTAACTTTATAGTTAAACACTTAATTTTTTTTAATATTTTCAAAGACAACTCAACTTTATTATTTTTCTTTATTATTTTCTATTCTCCATTTTATTTATCTCTGATCTACTCCATTATTTCCTTCCTTCTGCTGGGTTTAAGTTTACCTTGTTCCTTTTCTTAGTATATTAAGGTATAAAACACATTGTTGATTTGAGTAATTTTTTTCTTTTGACATATTTATAAATGTCTCTCTTAAGACTACTTTCACTTCATTCCATAGGTTTTGGTATGCTGTGTTTCCATTTTCATTCGATTTAAGACATTTTGTAACTTCTCATGTGACTTTTCCTTTGCTTTTTGTTTACTTCAAATTATGTTGCTTAATCCACATATTTTCAAAGTTTTATTTTCCTTTTTTTATTGATCTCCAAATTTATTCCATTTGGTTTCAGAAGATATGCTGTATATTTACATCTTTTTTAAATTTATTGAGATTTATGTAGTGACTCTTATTTCAAGACCTATTTCTCTCTCAGCGTTCCATCTTCTACAACTGTCATATTGGTGATTAGGTTTCTGTTTGACTATTTTAAGGTCACTCAATCTGAAGCGGTGCAGAGAAAACAAGAATGGGAGAGATAACGAAGTGGCGGAGGGCATGGGAGGGCTTTAGGGGTGGAGCGGGGTGTAGAAGCTCTCAATAAGAACAAAGGAGTGTAGTTACCTTTAACAACTTTGGCTGGGGAAGGAGTTTGAGAGGTGAGCAAAATGACATATTAACAGGTGATTTGAGGGAGCATCTGCCTCTGTAAAGCAGGAGGCAGAACGATTTACTGGAGTCTGGGGGTGGAGGCTTGGGGGGTTGTGGAGTCTTGCGATTGGAGAGGGCTTGGTGCATGCGTAAAAGGTAGAGGGAGGTCTGTCTCTGGAATGAGAAGGAAAACATGGAGCTTACTCTTGGAGAGCTAAGTTGTTTCTCTGGGTCCAGTACCAAGTTGGGGGGATGTCATGTTACAGATAGCTAAGCCCCAGGCTAGCAGAACCTATCAGTTTCAATGTATCAACTTAGTGAGACATAAGTATTGAGACCATAGAATTAATCCACCATTATTCTGATGCCATCTATTAACTTTTATAATAAAAATGATTGTAATTGTTATTGTTGTTGATAATTGACTTCTTTACTCCCACTCTCAGGTCTATATCTCATTATCTGTGAAATACTTTAGGTTATACTATATTTCATCTGCTGCTTAATGTAGATTGGACTTCTCTTTTCCATAAAGACTAGTGGCAGTGATAGCATCCACAGTAAAGAAAACATAAAAACAGCAAAACCCAAAAGCAAAGAAAAATCAGATCTTGGGTGTTTACTTTGTGCATGGAGCTACTTACCGTCTGGGAAATTTAATCATATCATCTCTTAATTTTTATATGGAAAGGAATTAAAATTAAGAGGAGCCAAATGATTTATGATTAAGTTATACAACTAGAGAAAAAAAGTTGAAGTGTGTATCATGGACCACTACAGTGAGTCTCCAATTTCCTGCAAGGTGGTATAGTGGACAGCAAATGGGGATCTGGGTTGGCCAGTGCTCATAGGGAACGAAAAGCCACGAGGCAGCCAGAACCTTGGTATTTTTTTTTTATCACATTTACATTGAGGAAAGTGGTGAGGAAATTACAGATGGATGTGCTAGATAAATGACTAGGTAGGGAATCATTGTAAAAGAGCAAACAAGGCACTCTTGCAGAAGGAACAGAACAGCTAGATTCAGGTTGTGGTTAATGAGTAACCTGTTTTGTAGTCAATTCTGGGAAGGAATTTTCTCTGGAGTCACACAGGCCTCAGCAGAGATGTTATCTCGTATCTTAGACCCACAGTCTAATGGCCTGCTTACCTGAGCTCAACTTTGGCCACTGGGAGTGGGGTGATGCTATCCTATGTGCCCTCCAAGTGCTGTCATAAGGACCATACATAGAAATTATCTGTGGATAATATTGAAACACAGATTCTGATTCAGTAGTTATAGGTGGAATATAAAATTTTCATTTATAACAAGCGTCCAGGAAATGCTGAAACTGCTGTCCCAGGGAATATTTTTTGAGTGGCAAGAACCTAAAAATTGGCTAAACAGACCACAAGGCAGAATAAAATAATCCACTACATTAGGTATTAAGGTGATGTAGGAACCCAAATGTTAAAGAGGACTAAATGGAGAATGGTAGTTGGGAAAGACATCACTGATCAGTGGTATTTACCTGCAACTGGTAGGAAGAGTGACAGTAACATAAATAGAGTGAAAACATCTTTAATGTCACAATTGGGAAACTAATTTTACAGGTCCATCATTTACTATATGATCTTGGGCGAGGTCTTTTCCCTGTCTGGACCTCACAATTAGATTGTGGCTTGACCAGACAATCTATAAAATCCTTTTGTTCTCCAACATTTTGAGAAATGACTCAGTGAATGCACCCATTGGAGAGTACAGGAAAAAGAAAAGAGCAGAAAGCTGAAAAACAGCATCTATACCATACCCCTGAAGGAGGTGAACCTTAAATGGTACCTGTATACTGATGACTCATAAATTTATGTCCCTGTTTTTAATTCTCCCTGGACTACGAACTCATGTGCCCAACTATATGTTTAACTTCTTTATTCAAATATCCAATAAATATTTCAAATTAACATGTCTGTGATAGGGTTACTGGTTTCTTTGCTGTCACAAACCTGCTTCTGTTCCATTCTTTTTAATTTCAGGAAATTACACCACCACAATCCAGCTGTTCAAGACAAAAAAACTAGAGATTAATTTTGTAGCTTCTTTCCCTCTGTAAACACCAAATTCAATAGCAATTTATGTTGCAACTCCTGCAAAATATAACTTCAATGCTACAATTCCAATCCAAACTACTATCATCTCCCACACAGATTACTGCAAGACTCCTTACAGGAATCTCTTCACTCTTGCTCCCTATAATCCATTATCCACAAAACCAACTAGTCAATGGGTTATTTTTAAAACAAACATAAAACTATGGTACATCTTTCTTAAGAAATCCCTCATGGCACTATCTAAACTTACATGGTGTGTTTCTTTGCTAATCAATCTATTGTTTGTAAGTCTCAACTAGAATAGGAGCCCCATGAGGACAAATATGTAGTATATATGTTGACAGTTACAGTTATCTTTTGACTGCAGACAAAAGACAATTGAAGGATAATTATTGTATGAAGAAATCAAATGAGAAAAAGGAATCAAATCAAAAGCAAGTTTTTCTGAGCAGGTATATCATTGTTTTCAGCTTTGTCACTTTCAAATTCAGATAGGAAGCAGAAAGCATAATTATTATCTATGGAACATTCCCTAGTGTCTAACTCCTCTGAAGAAATATTTTAAGTAGCTTGGAATACATTTCACATTTGAGGCTCTGGGAGTTCATATTTATGTCCACAGTCACACAGCTAGATGTGAATGAGCCTGAAGTTAAAACTCTGTTGAAATTAGTTTTTCTCCTCATTCAACTAAATTTGTCTCTCTTTTGTCCTTCCCAACTTTTATTCTCTTTATGATTCTCATTTCCCTGTTTTTATCAAAATAAGAGTCCTTACTAGCACAGAAGTTTATGTAATTGCCCCTATCTGATCTGCCTCTGGGATTGTTTTGTTGTGCTGGTCTCCATGGAAACCGCCAAGCAACATCCTCTAAGGAAGGTATTGAAACCAGGCTGACTGGTTGGAGCTGTCTGTTCCAAATTGTGCTAAATGGACACCAAATGAATCTAAGTGATGAAATCATTATCTAGAAAGTCATCCTAGGACATTTACCCTGCTTCTCAGAATCATGGTAGGTCTTATACTGACACTCAGTACCACATCAAAACAGTATAGTTGTGGAGGTCACTATGTAGCCATTCATTCAGTAAAAATTTTAATCTTACAAAAATAAGACAAAATTTCATAATGAAATAAGAGAATAACAATAGTTAGTACACAGTGTGATTATCTTCAAAGTAGTTACTCAGAGTACAACACATAGACAAGACAGATTCTTTTACAGAGAAAAAATAAACATATTATCACAAAACTTTCTCTTCAATAACTAAAAGAAACTATTAATCAAATATCTACTGTTAATTAGGCAAGGTGCTGGAATTTGAGAATGCAAACAAGTGAATTTCCAGCCTCTGTGGACCTTATAATCTATTGAGATTGGCAGACAATAAATAAAAAACAGGCAGTGTAATTTCATATATTGATAACTGCTATGAAGAGAAGAGAATAAAGAAATAGAAAACAACGCAAAAAGGTGAATGATCTAGGTAAGCCTCTCTGAGAAAATATAATTGCATATAAAATAATTAGATGAAGTTTATAATGAATTACTATGGCAGAAGAACAAGTGAGGCAAAAGTAGTAACAAGGATAAAGACCATGAGGTGAGGATAATCTTGATACATTTGAGAAACATCAAAAGGCATGTGTAGATGGAGCAAAAGCATGAGAAAGGAAATATTAGAAAAATTAATATGATAAAGCTAGAAGAGTTCAGATAAGTTTGATTCAACATTAAACAGAAAGGTAAGGGAGTGACATAATTTAGTCTCAATTTTAGCAGAGCACAACTGACTTACATATGAAAAGTAAATTACAAGGGGCAAGAGTGGCAGTACTAAAGATGCCATGCTATAATCCTAAGTTAGGTGAGACATGATGCTGACATAAATTTAAAAAACTACAGTGGAGGTGAAAAGTATTATCTGACTTTAAAATACATGTTGGAGATAGATGAAACAAGTGCACTGTGATTTAGGAGCATGAAGAGACCCATGTGCTCTGAATTTTCTGTTTCACAACAACTATGTGAAATAGTCAGCACAGGTGTAATTAGCTTGAATTCACTGATAAGAAAAAAGTTAGAACCTGTATAGTCTAGAGTGAATGCTTCAAAGTCATACAGAAGGTGTAGATTTGATAAAAATATCCAAAGCTTGACTTCAGAACACCTCAGTTTTAATTATGGCATAGAAAATTGTGTTCTCTGAATTTCAGTATTTTCTTATATCAAATACACCAACAAATCTTGGTGAGTACCCTTATCTAAACTGTATCCCTTACATCCAAGATATTATCTCTACATAAACTGCCTCATACGTTTAAAGTCATAGCTTATCTCCCAGTATATTGAATTCATCTTGGCATTTGAGTTTATTGTCCCATGCTATGTAATTGGTCAATACTTAGAGCTAAGTTATTTAATTCCAAATTCTTTGTTCTTTCTGCTTTGTCATATTCTTGCCATTCAATCATTTTTTTCCTCTCATTGCAGCCAGATCCACAAAAGGCTTATCTACCAACTCCAAAAATAATTCCAGGGATCTCATACAGCTCCTGAGGAAGTAGTTACAACTTATTCACCTTAGTATAGCAGAAAAAAGTTGTACTTAAAATATAATACATGCAAAAGCACAGTAAAAATACATTGACTCAATTCATTCATTCAATGTTCATAGAATAACTTATTCTTGGGTTCGCCAGCCAAATATCTAGACTGTGATGGCTAAGAGCATGAATCATTAAACCAGATTATATGAATTTCAAATCTGTAATATACTTTTACAAACTAGATGACCTGGAGCACACCACTTAGCCTCTCTGTGCCTTGGTTTTCTTATTTGTTAAATGTGCAAAGTAATATTGCTTTCTTTGCAGGTTTTTCTGAGGATTAAATGAATATATACTATGTATTGCATACTTATTTAATGAACATATTCTTATAAAAATGATAGGTATGTAGTATGTACTCAATAAATGTTAAGTCTCATTACTGCTACATACCAATCATTGTGGTACACTGAATGCAAATTTATAAAGAAAAATACCAAGACTCTTGCCCTTTTGAAATTTGCAATTTAGTTATTAGGACAAGGGCTGGGGACTTAGCTCAGCAGTTCAAGCACTTGCCTGTTAAGTGCGAGGTCGTGAGTTTGATCCCTGGTGCCAAAAAATGCAGTTATTAGGACAAGCATTAAATAATAAATAAGTAAGTATGCATATGCATATTTTTATAATTTGTAAGAAGTAAATAAATATAATACAATCATACAAAATAATGAAGTGGGTATGGTGCCCACTAAAGGCATTTATGAGGAAGTAATATCTAAAGCTGGAAAAGGACCATCTCATGAAATGAGCTAGTGACACAAGAAAAATTGAGACACAAGTAGGATCATCATATTTCTCAGTTTGCTCAAAACAATCTCTATTTATAATTCTTGTCCAAGTATAGGTGTTATAGCACTCTTATTTCACACTCAAAAGTCTTCTTGATTGGATCGCATAAGCATCTAAAGCATAGGAAGCAGTATGTGTTTAAATCATGCATTGGAAAATAATTGTGTGTTGAAAAACTAAGAAAAAAGACCATGGTGCTAAATAATTAAGTAAGTTTGAAGTAGTAGATATGAGCCAGCATCCAAGGAAGAAGGGAACAAAGGAAAGAAGGAAAGAAAGGGAGAAAGGAGGGAAGGAAGGGAGTGAGGAGAAGGAAGGAAAGAAGGAACAAAGGAAGGAAGGAAGGAAGGAAGGAAGGAAGGAAGGAAGGAAGGAAGGAAGGAAGGAAGGAAAAGAGAACTAGTACTCTTAGCATTAGGTCAGCAAGGTGGGAACCAAAAGAGAGAGGGTGATAATGATGGAGTGGGAGAAAGAGAAATTTTCCATTCCAGAACCAAATTCATAGGTATTCAAGCAGCCTGGAAATAATTTAATTGTTATTGAAATACAATTGCTTTCCAGATTCACCTGATCTCAACTGTGTCTTCTATGTTAGTTCAGAAAATGTTTAATTTTTTTCTGTCATGTACTAAAGCAAGTGAGATAGAGACATACTACAAGTAATGTATTACTCAGTCAATTAACTGCAAAGGGCTCAGACTCCAGTGTTTCTTCACAAGTACCAACTTTTTTGTGTGTGTGAGTGAAATCAGCAGTGTACACCTGAAGATCTCTTGAGGTGACATGTGCAAAATAAATAATAGGTCAGAAGTGTTGCTCCGTCAGTGCATTACTGTACCTGCATGTCCCTGCACTGACTGTGAGAGGGGACCAAATTTAAGAATCAGGAAGGTAAACTCAAGACTTTCATAGATAAATAGATGCAACTTGAGACTATACTCACAAGCGAAATAAATCAAACTCACAAGTGTGAATATCATATTGTCTCCCTAGTATAAGAAACTGAAAGAATAAATAAGATCCAGAATCTGCAATAGATATTGTGAAAGAGAAAGAAACTGCTTAAAAGGAAAGAACAACTGGGATGGGAGAAAGGAGAAAATATGGAAGGGAAAAGAAATATATATATATACATATATATATATATATTATCTAAGATAATTATACTAGTAATTTATTTTAGTTCATTGAAGAGAACAGTTTGCGCTTATACTGTTTGACCAATTTTGCATGCCTGTTTCTTGTAATCTGAACAATTACTTTGGAGATAACAATACACAATATATTAACCTTTGTTAATTCCCTATTATATTGTTATGAAATTCTGTATCATTGTTTTTACCTTTTTTTTTAAATATAAAAAAACAAATTTAGGAATCAGAAGCTCCTTTGGAATAGCATGTCAGGTTATACAAGAACACCTTAAGGGTCTGAGCACCAACAACAAAGCTAACAGTATCCTTGTCTTCAGGTATAGAGTCTAATAATCCTTTAAGAAAGGTGATATTAAAGGAACTTGCTATTTGTGGTGGTTAAAATAGACTATGGTTACTCAAGTTCCAGCACTGCCTTTCTACTAGGATACATAAACTTGAAAAAATATTTCACCTCTTTAATCTTCGTTTTAAGCCAGCAATTTAGTTCAGTGGCATAAGCGCCTGCCTGGCAGGCGCAAGATTGTGAGTTTGATCCCCAGTACCAAAAAAAGAAAAAAAAAAGTCTTATAATCTTTGTTTTGCTCATTTGTTTGCATAATAATGATAATAAACTGGCAAAGTTAAAGTATAAATAACTTAAGTTATTTTAACTGGGGCAAGACAGTCTCAAAATTGCCCTGTGATTTCATCATACTCAAGCTAAAATGACTATCATCAAGAAAAAAACAAAACAATAAAAGTTGACAGGGACACAGGGAAAAAGTAACTTTCCTACATTGTTGGTGTAAACTAGTATAATTATTGTGGAGATTAGAATAGAGATTCCCCCAAAAACTAAAGCTAGAAATTCTGTTGGATGCAGCTATGCCTCTTCTGAGTATATACCTTAAAGAATTAAAGATATTGTACTATAGTGATACATCCATACCCATACCCAATACAATTCACAATAAATAAGCTCTAGAAGCAACTTCAGTGCCCATTAACAGATAGACAAATAAGCTGTGAGATATACACACACACACACACACACACACACACACACACACAAATGAAATATTATTTAGCCATGAAAAAGAATGGAATCATGTGATTTGCAGGAAAATAGATGGAATTTGAAATCATCATGGCAAGTGAAATAAGACAGACTGAGAAAGTTAAATATCATGTGGCTTATCATATATGAGAAATCTAAAATACAAATAAAAATAAATAAAATAAAGGAGAGATGATAGGAAACTACAGGATAGACTGTTGGAGATGAGGAAGGGGACCTGGGTAAGTTGTAGGAAAGGAAGTGGGAAAAGGAGAAGAAAGTAAAGGGACTCGAAATGAGCAATATGTGTTATATTCATTACCTGTTACCCAAAAAGAGCATAATTCTTCTGTGATAATAGCATGCATGCAAAAATATGCTAATCATCTAGCACTGTTTCTTGTACATAGAAAGTACTCAATTGTTGGTAATAAAAATAATGTCACCCACACTGCTAAAAGTTAGCTTGGTCAGTTGCAGTACTGCCTTATCAGTTGGCAGCCTGCTTCTATATACGTCAGTCATCACCCTGTTCAGCCTTTAACTCTTCCTGCTAAGATGCTCCCCTATTCTGCCTTGGAATATCAACCTGTGCTCTGCCTTCTAAAGGCTGCTTTTCCCTTATGATCTAGCTAAAACTTCTTTTCTAAAAAATCATTATCCTCACCCCAGATAAAATGGAGAACACTCTCCCTGGATCCTCAACAGATTTCAAAGCCTCTCAGCAAACTTCATTCTGGCATTTAATTCCAGGATGCCTGATATCATTTCATTGACTTGTGTCTGTTTTTTCATCATTCCAGCTTATTGTTAACCCCTCTGTAGTCTTTTGCACTTAAATTGGAAACATGGATGTACCCCCGCTGCCCCTCTTTAATGCCAAAGGCAACACAAGAGAATGTTGAATATATGACTGGGTAAAATAAGTAGATGTCAAAATTACAATAGTGTATCTCACGCAATTAGAGAAAAACAGTCTTAAAATTCATCTGGAAACAGAAGAGATATAGAATAGCAAAGGCAACTCTGAGTAACAAAGACAAGGCAGGGGTCATCATAGCCCCTGACTTGAAATTATATTATAAAGCCACTTTGATAAAAACAGCATGGTACAGGCAAAGAAACAAGTCAGAAGATCAATGGAACAGATTACAAGATGCAGAAACAACTCCAGACATACTAACTGACCTTATCTTTGACAAAGGTGTCAAACATATTCACTGGAAGAAAGCTAAACTTTTTAATAAGTGGTGCTGGAAAAACTGGCTCTGCACATGCCAAAGATTAAAATTGGACCCATATCTTTCATCATGCACTAAACTGAATTAAGAATGGTTCAAAGATCTAAATATTAAAACAGAAACATTAAATCTGCTGGAAGATAGAATAGTTAAAACTCTTCAAGACACTGGTGTAGGCAAAGATTTTATGAATAAAACCTTGATCACATGGGAACTATCACAAAGATTCAACAACTGGGATCTCATCTTATTAAAAAGCTTTTGCACAGCAAAAAAAAATCACCAACAGAGTGAAGAAACAACCCACGATGTGGGAAAAAATGTTTTCCTGCTGCTTCTCAAATAAAGGATTACTACTGAGACCATATAAAGAACTCAAGAAAATCAGACCACCCAAATTCAAAGACCCAATCCAGAAATGGGCATCTGAGATGCATACACACTTCTCAGATGAAGAAATACTAAGAGCAAATAAATATATGAAAAATGTTCAGCATCACTGGTCATTCAAGAAATGCAAATTCAAACAATGAGGAGATTCCATCTCACTATAGAAAAATGGCTATCATCAAAAAATCAACCAATAACAAGTGCTGGAGGGACTGGAGTGAAAAGGAACCCTTCTGCACTGTTGGTGGAAGTGCAGACTGGTAAAAACACTGTGAAAATCAGCGTGGAGATTCCACAAAAAGGTAGGATTAGAATTCCATTTGACTCAGCCCAGAAGAATTAAAAACATCATACCACAGTGATATATGTGCATCCATGTTTATAACAGCTAGATCTTGGAAAAATCCTAAATGTCCATCTTCTGAAGAATGGGCAAAAAAAGATGTGTTATTTTGTACAGTGGAGTACTACTCAGCCTTAAAGAAGGATAAAACTTGAGACTTTTCTAAGTAAATGGATACAACTAGAGACCTAGAGACCATAGTTATAAGTGAAATAAATCAGATTCACATGTGTAAACATCATATTGTCTCCCTAGTGTGAGAAGCTGAAAAAATTACATATATATATATATATATATATATATATATGTTAAAATAGTTGTACTACTAATTTCTCTTTGTTCATTGAAAACAAAGATTTGTGTTAATATTGTAATATTGTTTGGACAATTAAATGCAGATATCTTGTATTCTGAGTAACTAATTTAAAGACAATAATACGCACTGTTTTAACTGTTATTACCATCTTATCTTGTTTTGTAATTTTGTTTTATTTTTTTCTCTTTAAAATAAAAAAATTCAAATACAAATGAATTAAGATGTGTTATATGCATGTACAAACTCCCCATGATAAATGTAGTATGTATTGCATGCACATTCTAATAAAAATTAAAAAGAAACAAAAAATAAACAGTTCTCATTCTGTCTGGCTGCTGTTCCCTCCTGCATGATTAAAGGACAGATATCTGACTTGTTTCAAGGCTCTTCATTTCCTTCACGCCTCTCATCATTTTTCTCTCTGCCACAGGTATCCAACAGGAAGCTGTGCTGTAGTACATTTAATTTCAAACTAAAATGGACTACATAAATTAGAGATACTTGGCTGAGATGAGAGTGACAAGAAGCAAAATAAGCAAGGACAGCTTGCAAGAAAATAGCTCTGGTTGGAAATGTTTAAGAAAAGGAGAGAAAGAGGATAAGTTAGTGTCACCTCACAATTTCATCCCAAATTCATCTCCTTTTAACATTATCTAGTCTTTCACATGCCCACCATCAGCTGCATATATCTTTGCAAGTTGTATTAAGTTATGAAAGGAATAAAGGGAAAGAAAATGGTAGAGGTGAACTAGAGAAGAAACAGTACAAGAGAAACAACCACTCGATTAAAATAAATATTTTTAGGTCAGTCTGAATAGTACTGCCATGGGAAAAATAACATTGTGCATGGCAAGTTACATGACCAGGATTTATAAAACAATTGAAATGCTGATCACAATCTGAATCTAAGATTGTTTTCAAAGAAATACCATGATACTTTTTTCAGGTACAAAGCATAGTCTAAGCACATTCTTAAAAAGGAAATAAAGTATAAAATGAACTAAGTTCAAAAAATTATAGTTGACAACATATTTTTAACCTGTGATACTGCAAAACACAGACCCAAATTCTTTATAGTAGAGGATGGATATAATTGACAAAGCCAGCAATTGAAGGGATGTGAAAGACATAATGTTGTTTCGTAGACTTTTCAAGATGTTGTGCTTCAAGCTATGCTTTGAAAGCAGTAAGGCATAGTGACAGCTAGATGGAATTAAGTTGAATTCCCCTTTTCATCAGTATATAAATCTGAACGATTCCTTTTCCTCTTTAGGGACTAATGTAGTACTTGTAGAGCTGGTTGTTATGAAATATAAGTGAGTTCCACAGTGAAAGGTACATAGTGTCAGGGACCACAAATTACAAGTTGAGTCAAGGGACCATCCGAAGCTGTCCTTGTCCTGCCCATTTAGCCTGATTGAAGTGTGGAAACTCCTCTCTCTTTACTGGTCACAGCTGGAAACCCTAGGGATAGTGACTGCCATGGTACTTGCAAGGTAAGATAAGACCTGCTGAATATGATTAGACACCTGGGGAAACTACAGTTTCCTTCTTGTCCCCTGTCTCATCCTTGTCCTTGCAAGAATGCATTGTCCTTCTTACTAGTCCATCAGAGGCATCAGTATTGTTCCCAGAAACATTTACTGCCCTTAACTCAGTTGTAATCAATAAATACCAAGGTTCTGGCTGTCTCGTGGGCTTTTGTTACCCAAGAGCAACTGGTCATCCCAGATACCTGCTATTCCACTATTGCATCTCTTGCTCTTCCTTTTCGCTGTCTGAAGAACTCCAGGCAGGAGATCAGGGGACTTGCTGCAGAGGTTCCTGATAACTGGCACCATGAAAAGTTTTGCAGATAACATTGGAAACATTCCTTCTTGCTAATCAACTACAGAATCCACCAAAAACATATACACACTTCAGGAAAAGAAAAACTTGTATAAATATTTTAATACTAAATTTACCAAGACATCCTGAAATTAATGCAAGTTACCTTTGGCCTCTATAATTGCAAGTGGTGTTCAAAATGGTGGCCACTATCTTCCAGACATTTATTACTGCTGTGAACTGCTACTTAGGTAACCTTGGTGATTGAGATTGCTGCACATGCATTTTCGATTTCTTCTCTAAGGGCCAACAGCATAGAGATTTCTGTGATGTATGACATTCTCTGGGGTTCCCCATATGAGAGTAACACCATCTGTTGAAATAAAAGTCACACTATTTTTCTTTTCCTGAAGTGTGTATACATTTTTTTGGTAGACTCCATTTTCATGTAAATCAATACAATTCACACATTATCACTGGCCTTTTTTCCCCAATATTCACATACATTTTGTTAACTCTTCAAAGAATAAAGCAGGGGTTTTACTTTCTCCTCATCTATAATTGAACAAGATAAGTAATGAGCTCTCAAGTTTTGATGCATCAAATCTTTGGCTTCAGACTTTACTTTGAAAAGGCTACTAATGTACATTTGGATATTCATAAGTGAAATTTAAGACTTTATTTAAGTCTATGTCATGGACACCATCTTTAGCACTTGGCAATAGGGGAACCTATCAACAAGAACTGCTCAGCTTCTATTCTGTGGGGATAAGAGAAAACAGTCTGAACAGGTCAGTCATATTGGGGTTATTTTCACTGTCTGCTTTTCAGAAAGAAAAAAAAGGAAGAGACTGTAAAACAATAAAATAGTAAAATTTAGGGCCTTTACAGTATGCTTAGATTTTAACAGGATAGCATATTGCAGACAACAATGCTGTGAGATAAATTATTGCTATTACACTGACAGAGAATTGAGGCATTGAGACTTTAGATAACTTGTTCATAATTACCTTATTACTATTTCATTTAAATTAAGTTATACAAGTGTGCACATGTGTGCCTCCAAAGAAATATTTGAATTGATGGTAGAAGATCAGCTGAACTAAAAGGCATCTTTGCTGAAAACCAGCCAAACTGGAGAAATTTAAAGAGGGTAAAAAACAATGTTTTAGATACATGAAGATATGGAATTTTTTCAGGGAAAAAATAATAGGGAAAACAAAACTTTAGGCTTCTGAGCAAAAAGGCATTAATCTCTCAGATACTTTGATTCATTAATGTCAATTTTAGACCAATCCCAGTGATGCTACACATGCTGTTCCTCTAGCTGTCACTGCTGGCAGGAAAAACAGCTTCTTCACCTGCCTTCCCACACAATGGAGCATGAGTAAGCCTAAAGTCCTGGATTGAAAATTGAAATGAAAGTTGCTGGCCTAAATGGTGATCATTACCAGGTGGTGGGGAGGAGGAGCACAATCTGCTCCTCTTTGTGAGTTTATTTGAAACTATCAGAAAGGGTGAGAATCTATGTAACTTTGAACTGTAGAGGATTCGTGAGCTTTTAGGAAAATGTTCCATGAAAGTTTTATATTAATACTGTATAAAACACCTGCAAGGTTGAGTTAATTAGATTATCCCAGCTTGTTGAGGGACTTGAAGTCACATTAGTGTGGTAATGATGTCAACTGGAGCTATTAATGGAATCAGTATCCAGTAGAAGTGAGTCCAATATGATCTCCAGAGGGACAGAACCACAGAATTTACACTACATTCTGAGTGTTTTTGCAGCGTTTACTGCCAAAAGTTAGAGACATTGAAAAAAAGCAGATAAGATCACCAGTAAGACATTCTTTTCCCCAAACACTAATGGTCTGAGGTAGGAATGTTATATTGACAGGGAGATCATTATGATTGATAAGAGGCTACCATCAACAAGATGTTTAGACTTAAAATTGGTTGCAGATTCAGCAAGTCATTCTACATTTTGTGTTTCACGACTGGTATTTTCTACATTGGAAAAACAAATTGGCTTACTCACTGGGTATTTCCCCAGGAACTGTTGGTAATATGAAAGTCCAACTCAAAGGAAAGACATTTTCCAAGGCACTGATGAAGTAAATTCCTCTAACACATAGTTAAATAAGCATTAAAATGACTACAAAGAACATTCACATACACTCTTCCTGCCTTCAGTATTGACTGTAGAACTGAGTGCTTCAAATTAGGTCTATAAATTGATAAAAACCATTGTTGTGTCTCATTCCCCTGTCCATGTGGAAGACAGGGATTATCCAGGAATATGAAAAATTCACAAGCAGAAAATGTAACAGAAAGAAAATAAAATTTGGTTTCAGATTCTTTTGTATTCAAACATTTTATGTAATGCATAGGCCAAGGAAATGATGTAACTAAAAAACTATAAGCACTGTACCAAATATATTTTAAGTAGTCAATAAATGTCAGTAGTCTCTGTCCTCACTTCTGCTCCATATCTGTTTTATCTTTATGTCATCTAACTGTGGTTATGTCACAATTCAAAACAAAACAAAAAAAAAAACCACACAGAATTCCAGTGAGATCAAGAGACTTAGTTGAAGATACAAAGCTAAATGCCAGACACTAAGTCTGGTTAATTGAATTTTCAGTACTCTTTCTATTTTGTTGCAGTTACGTTTCACAGACAATGTGATTGCTGTGAATCCTATCTGCAAATAGCAGGGTGCTGACCAGTGTGAGCAATCACATTGGCTTGATGGCAATCTCCAATCCACGTGCCTTCAAGAACCCAGCAAGGTAGTTCCAGAGGGTGCCCCTAATCAGTTTCACAATTAGCTGGGCATGGGAAGTCAAAGAATCCATCTTTGCTAAGTCAGGAATTATATTGTTGGAAGCTATCTCACAGTGGAGATATTCAGTCGACTAATGTCCTTCCACATGCCCGTGAACTAACAGATGTTTTGTTGTGAAATTCCCTTCTATGTGCCTGCATCACTGAGTATAAATTGGAAAATTATAAATAAGAATCATGCCCAATTATTGATTTTCCAAGAGAGTTTTGAGGAGTAATTATAAAGAACTATACAAAAAAGCCAAGGAAAAAGGAACTCTTCTCCACTGTTGGTGGGAGTGAAGACTGGTGTAACCACTGTGGAAATCAGTGCAGAGGTTCCTCAAAGAGCTTGGGTTAGATGTCCCTTTTGACTCAGCTATCCCACTTCTGAGTATTTTGCCAGAAGACTTGAAAACATCATACCACAGTGATACATGTGTATCCACGCTTATAGCAACACAATTTGTAATAGTCAAATCTTGGAAACAACCCAAATGCCCTTCAAATGAGGAAGGGATAAAAAAGATGTAGTATTTTTATACAATGGACTACTACTCATCTACAATGAAGGATCGCATCAAGGCTTTTATAAGTAAATGGATGCGACTTGAGACCATACTCATAAGTGAAATAAATCAGACTCATGTGTTTAAATGCTGTATTGTCTCCCTAGTGTAAGAAACTGAAAGAGTAAATATGATCCAAAATCTTCAATGAATATTGTGAAAAGATAAGATACTGTTCAAAGGGGAAAAATAACTTGAATAGTGAAAAGGAGAAAAGAAGAAAGGGAAAAGAAAGAAAATACAATTTTGTATACATGCACATGAGATAGCTAAGAAGATTATACTACTACTAATTCTATTAGTTCTTGGAACAGAACAGTTAATACTCATGTGATTAGATCAATTTTTCATGCTTATGTGTGGTAATCTGAGTAACTGTTTTGAAGATAACTATGCAAAATAACAACCATTGTTCAGTTCCTATCATCCTGCTTTGAAAGCCTATATTATTATTTTGGACTTGTTGTTGTTGTTTGTCTCTTTTATTTCTCATTTTCCTTACCTGTTTTGTTTTGTTTTTTTCCCCTCTTTAAAAAAAAAAAAAGCAAAGTTGCTATGGCAACTAAGATATGGGCAGCCCCAGCTGCATCCAGGGATACCAGCTTTTCCTGGCAGAACTGAGAATATTATAAAGGAAGAAGGAAACATTAAAAATTACCCTGAAATCAGTATTAATAATTATATAATCTATAAAATTTGCAAAGTAATTATTTCAGGAATTTTAATTTCATTGAGTACTTGTGCTTATTTTATGTGTTATATGAGATATGAAGATAACACCAACATAAAACTGCCATCTTCAATGAACTCAGTCTGTAAAAAACAGTTTTGCAATTATATTTAACAGGATAGAGTGAAGGAGTGCTAGCAAGAAGTATGAGTATCATATAGAAAAAATAAAAAGAAAAGAGTAATTGACTATTTTGTGGAGAGCCACCACTTTGAATATCACTGACTTCAGCCCCCTGCTACAGCTTTTTTCTTTTTCCTTATTAAAACCTTTGCATAATAATTATAGAAACACAGGCAATGCTAGCTACAGAGATAAATTTCCTTTTGATTGGCCTAAAGAATGCAACTGGAGTTCAGTTAAAGTACTGATGTGTACCACTGAGACAAAGTTATAATGTTGGGGCCAGCATCATCCACTCCCCCATTAATGTCTGCCCCTGGGTTCAGATAATCAGGCTGATAAGGGGACAGGCATGAGATCTGGGATCACATCAATACTGAAGCAATAAGACTCAGAACAAAATCGTCTTCTTAACACTAAAACTTTGCTTATAGCAGCATACTGGGTTACTTATTAAGCTGATAGGAAAATTTGATAGTTTTGTGCTTGACACATGAAGGCCTTGATCCTCTCATGCTACCTAGCCCGCAGAAGTGATTGTTCCCATGCATTCAGTCAGGACCCTCTGCTCATACTCTCCTCATGCCCCTGTTCCCTGTACACTCAATAAAATCTAGAAGTTGCTGTGGATAACTGCCTTTTGCTCTTTGGAGAAATTGGTCATCCCAGAGCACTTTACAATTTCAGTTTTCTCTAGGTTTCATTTTAAGCCATTCTCCACACTACTGAGTAGGAGACTGAACCTTTCTGTCATGAGGGTCTTCAGTAACTGGGGGCCCCCATACTATATGGAGAGAAATTCCAGATGGCTGCACTGAGGAGATAACATTGACATGTGATTTACAGTATCAGTAAGTTTCATAAGCAGAGAATAAAACAGGAGAAAGTAATATAGGTAGAAGAAATAGCATAAGCAGAGTCTCAAAAATGTGACAAGTGGTGGCATGTTCAGGATATAGTTTGTTATTCATAGAAGAGAAAATGCATATTAATAGACAGGTGGTTAGAGGTCTTAATAAAATGTTACTAAGCTTTAATCACATATATAACAAAAGAGTTTCATTTAGAAAAAAGCATGGAGAGTGGTGCATTTAAAATAAAGGAGGCTAGGGCTGTAGCTCAGTGGTAAAGCACCTACTTAATATGTGAGGTTTTCGGTTTGATAAACATCACTACAGCAAAGCACACATACACAGAGAGAGAGAGAAGAGAGACAAAGACAGAGACAGAGACAGAGACATTGAGAGAAAGCAAAATATTTTGATAGCAAATGAGGAAATGCTGGTGGCTTTCTCAGGACAACAGAATAAATCATAGTTCAGTTGATTCACTAAACAGTAAAAGAGCCAATCTGGAACAGGCTCAAAGTGCAAAAACTATTCCTAATAACTGCCATTGGAAATCAGCCTCTGGTGGGATAAAGCTGTTGAATTTATGTCCCCATGGAGTGCTAAAAAACAATAAATAGATACCAATTAATGGCAACTAACAAACAATTTTGACACAAATAGAACTAGACATATCAGTAGACAAATCAGGGAAAGAGATAAAGAAAAATAAACTGTTAAAACTACACTAATCTCAGCGTGATTACATACATCTGTAAGACTGTACTATCTATGGAGAATACATCAGATGTTTCACACTGTGAGTAAAATATACTTCATTAAAATTTCCAAGTCACTAAACAAAGAAACGGCCACCAACAATAGCAAACCTAAAAGTTTGTAATATTCGCTTTTGTTAACATATTATCGAAATGCCCTATCTTCAACAAAAATGAATGAGACCAGCAAAGAATCTGTATATTGTGACCCATACTAAAGAAAAAGAAAACAGGCAACAAAATCTCTTGTGAGAGGACTAGATGATGAATATAAAAGGCAAAGATTTCAAAGCAGCAATGATAAAGTCAGGCATGGTGGGGCATGCCTGTAATCTCAGCACTCAAGAGGATGAGACAGGAGGATCTCCATGAATTCAAGGCCAGCCTGGGATACATAAATGTGTTCAAGGCCAGCCTACACATCACAGTGAGGCCCTGTGTCAAAATAAAATAGCAGTAATTATAAATATGTTTAAACAGCTACTGAAAAGCATGCTTCTTGCAGACAATGAATGTATTCCAACCATATTTCTTCAAATAAAGAGAAAATTGTCTTTAAAAGCAAGAATTCTGGAGTTGAAAATTACAGTTACAAAAATGAAAAAAAATCACTAGAGAAGTACATTAGATTTCAACCACTCGAGGAAAGAACTGGCGGGTTTAAGACTGATGCAATGAAATCTGAAGAATAAAAAAAGGAATGAAGAAAATTGAACAGATTCTTGCAAAAATATAGAACACCATAATGTACACCAAAATCATTGTGATGGAAGTAATAGAAGCAAACAATGCACAAAAATATTTGAAGTAAAATTGGAGAAATTTTTCCAAATTAAGAAAAAAATAGTATTCATTCTAAGAAGCTCAAAGAATACAAATACAGATAAATACAAAACAGCCACAGAGATATTGAAACTAAAAAAGGAAAACCAGTTGTTAACAAAAGAATAACTTGAAAATGACAAAAGTAAAGCAATGTACATTGATGTCCGGTAAGATTAACAACACACTTCCATCAGTGAAATCAGAAACAATGGAGCCCAGAAAGCACAAATTAATGCCTTTGGAGTTTGCAATTAAAATGATTAAATAGTATCTTTTAGGTTTTATGCAGTTCACCTCAATAAAACTAAAAAGAAAAGCTCTTAAATCAACAACTTATCTTTTCCTCTTATGAAAGTAGCGAAAAAGAGCTCGAGCTAAGCTCAGAGAAAGAACACGGAAGAAATTAAGATTAGAATAGATATAAATGAAATGCAGCATATAAAAACAATGGAGAGAATCGATGACAGGGTGGTTTCTATGAAAATACAACAAAATTGAAAAATGTTTATGCAAGCATTTAAGAAAATAGAGCATTCAAATAAATGAGAATCAGAAGCCAAAGTATGGGCATTGCCTCCAACATTGCAGAAATAAAGCAGATGAGAACAATATGTACAACAGTAATCTAGCAAATTTTGTAACCTAGATGAAATGAAAATATTCCTAGCCACAAGCAACCAAAATTGACTTAAAAAACACAAGAAATTCAAATAGAATAAAATATTCAAATTGCATCAGTAATCAAAATAATTCCAAACTAAGAAAATAAAGAAAAGTCAAATAGTTTCATGGTGAATTCTCTCCAAATTGAAAGATTAACACAAGTTCTACTCCATCTCATCTAAAAACAAAAGAGAACAGAATAGATATTTATGAAAATAAATTTAACCTGATACCAAAGCCACAGATAGATTGTGTAAGAAAACTATAGGCCAATATCACTTATCAACAGGTACACAAATATTCTCAACTTTTAAACAAACTAAATGCATCCATATATCAGAAGGATTGTACACCATGAGAAAATTTACATTGGGACTTACACCAGGAATGAAAATTTCTTCTAATATACTCTTACAGCTTGTATCTAGAATACCCCCAAAGGCTCATGAGGTCAAGGGTTGGAGTGGTTTTTTGAAAATGGCTGAATCTAGAGTTTGCGATTGGTTCATTGTCTAGTGCTGGAAGTGGAGGTCTGTGTACTACACCTGCCCTAGGGTGGGTAGCCTGCATATAGTATAAGAGAGGAAAGAGGTTTATTTCTCCTCCTCACTTGTCACATTTGGTGTCTTCCACTGCTGTGATATGTTGCCCCTCTGCCATGTGCCACACTGCCTTGGAGCCAGTAGATTATGGACTGAAACCTCAACAAACTGTGAGCTAGATAAATCTTTCCTCTTTAAATTTGGGTGTTGGATATTTTGTCTCAGCAATGAGAGAAATGTAATTGAGACACATGTGATTATTAATTTAGGTAATATCATTAGGAGAAAAAGACCTAAGGCCCTATGTAGTTTTCCCAGTTGGTAGAGAAAAGACAAAATACCCATTTACTTTAAGAAATTCTACACTTCTTCATATCATGGATTGCAATAATTCTTTTGAAAAGAGGGGGAAATGTTATATAATGATTTAGCCTAATGACTTATAGGCTCATACAAATATTTTGGCTCATTCAGAAAGTCTTAAAATGCAATAAAACAGGAGATTCCTCAAAAAGCTAAGATTAGAGGTCCCATTCAACCCAGCTATCCTCCATTCTGGGTATCTTCCCCCCCAAAATTAAAAACATTATACCACAGTAATATATGTGCACCCATGTTTATAGCAGTACAATTTGTAATAGCTAAATCTTGAAAACAACCCAAATGCCTATCAATAAATGAATGGATAAAGTAAGTGACCTTTTTATACAGTGGAGTACTACTCAGCCATAAAGAATAAACTTGAAATTTTTATAGGTAAATGGGATACAATTGGAGAGTACACTCATAAGTAAAATAAACCAGACTCACATGTATAAACATCATATTGTCTCTCTTGTGTGAGACACTGAAAGAGTGAATAAGTTCTAAAATGCACAATAGATATTGTGAAATGAGAAGAAATTGTTAACAGGGAAAAGGAACTAGGATGGAGAAGAGGGGCAGGGATGGAAAGAGAAAGGGAAAAATGCAATTCAGTTACATTATTAGTGTCTCTTAGTTCAATGAAAAGGAAGGTTTGTGCTAATAATGATTGGAGAAATATTAAGGCTCATATCTTGTATTCTGAATACTTTAAAATTAACAATGTGCAATGTATTAGCTATTGTTATTCTTCTATTATTCTGTTATGAAACTTTATTGTATCTTCTTCCATAAAATAAAAGTCATAAAATAATACTATTCTTAACAATATGTTAGCATTGTAGAAAGCTCTCACTTGCAGGCAAATTCACTAAAACCTTCAGTGAACTTGACCTGTCTGCATTTTCCTAAGTGAGGTTACTATAGCACAAGGCTGAACCAAGGCAATGCAGATGCTGAAATCTCTTGCATGGTAGAAATACATTAGCTTCCTATTACTGTTGCGCAAAATCACTACAAATGTAGGGGCCTAAAACAACACAAATTACAACACCATTTCTTGATTAAAAATGAACAAACTGGGAAAAAATCTAAAACTATAATACTCACAGAAGGAAATACAAAACTAAAGCTTCGAGATCTTCCATCATGTACAAAAATAAAAAAGGAAGAGGATCAAGGAATGGGTGGAGGGAGAAAGAAGGGAAGGGAAAGGGAAAGAAAAAAGGAATTAAGATTTGTTATGTACAAATGCCTACTCCCCACAAGGAATGAAAACATTATGTACTACACACATGTACTAATAAATTAAAATAATAAAGAAGAAAGAACTTTCATTTGGAAATAATTTCTTACATATGAAATCAAGTAAAACAAAAATGCAAAGGCTTACAAATTCATTAAATTTAAAACTTTTCATGCTTCAGCCCAGTGTAGTGGCTCACACCTTTAACCCTAGCACTCGGGAGGCTGAGGTAGGTGGAGCATTGTGAATTCGAGGTCAACTTGGGCTACAGTGTGAGCAAGGCTGGCCTGAACTACAGGAGTTTGGCTCAGTGTCTTAAGCACCTGCTTGGCAGGCATGAAGTTGTGAGTTTGATTCCCGGGAACCAACAAAAAAAAAAAAAAAAAAAAAAAAGGAAACCTTTTTGTGCTTCAAAGGACACTATCAAAGAAAAGGAAAAGACAGCACAAATGTGACCATTTCTGAGTCATATATACGACAAAGTACATGTAATCAGACTACATAACTCTCAAAAGTACAATAATGCCTCAGTTCACAAATGTTTCTGTTGGCAAACAATTTGTTTTGCAAACAGAAGCATTTGGCAAAATTTTGCTTCCATTGGCAAACTCCACCACAGTCATTTTCACCACATGAACATGAACACAACCATCTTCTCCAGAATGGTGGCATGAATTAAATTCTTGAGGAAAAGTACCACTGTAACCAGCAAAAATGTATTTGACCATTCCTAATATGAGAATTGATTAGCACAATTCAGTAATTAAATAAGTATGTAAAGACCTTGTTTATCACAGAAAATAATAAAAAGTAGGCAGGGAGTGTTCACCACACTTTCTCCCTTGGTCACTCAGTCCACCATCAGCACTGAGGTCTTATCACACAGAGCTGAGTGAGTTCCAATCTCCTGCCTGAGAGCTGGTTGGGAGTTGGGAACATTCAAGTTTTGGAGGCTCAGTAGGTCAAGGACCACTCAAGGTTGACTACTCTGCTTGACAGACATTGGATAAATAGGTGTCTGATATCATTGCTTAAGGAGAACACCTTCTTTTGAGAAAGTGTTCAAATCAAGGTCAAAGTTACTTGGGACTTCCAGAAAGATGGTGGAGTTGAAAGCATCAGAGAAAGAGTCTCTCTGAGATTTGCCATCCAGACACTGGAATAAAGCAATGCAAGGAAGAGAAGAAGGAGGGAAGTGGGTCCACTAGACCTAGGAAGGATCTGAAGTGAGAATTGAAGCCCATAGAGAGCGAAAAGAGAGAGACTCCAATAAAGAAAGAGGTAGCCAGTGAAGTCTCATTCCTGTATTGTAATTCACTTTGTGGGAGGAGTAGTTTAAACATGCAGATACATGGTAACTACTGGCAACACCAGAGGTCTCAATGGTGAGATGCAGCAGTGTAAATGAACAGTGGACATGGAGGACTGCACTAGCTGGTGGCTGTGTTCGATGTATTTTTTATTGCTGATTTTGCCATTTTATCCAAAGTGACATAATTGTTCTAACCAACTATTCTTTCTGGTGCATCAATATTGAGATTGCGTGAGAGTCATAGAATACTGTGGACCAGTACCAAAGAACTAGGGACTGGGCCAAACAGGCAGAAAGTTCTCAAAACCACCAAATTGAGGAGTTAGGATTTTGCAACAGACTCAAAACTGAAAAATGACCTACACCTGGAAGACGCCTCTGAGAAATAGTCATTTTCTAAGGGTTCTAAATACTAGCAAAAAGCCAACTCACCACAGACAATTTAAAATCACCAACACGGGAATCAAACTAAAAAGGAAATGAAAAGGCACTTAAACAAATGCAACCCCAGGAATCCAGTTTGCCAAAGTCAAACCCAGAGGTTGATGAGGTAGGACAATCTAAAATCCTCCTTCCTGGCCTCTCTGAAGTGGTAACAACAAAACAAATGAATGAGGCTCTAGAAGAGCAGCAAATAAATAATTTCTCAGATAAATACAGAGATGGGAACTAAGAGACTCTAGAACAGACACAGATAAAAAGATAGAAGAGGCAACCCACTCCGGACCCCTTCTGTCTCTCTCGGGCAGAAACTTTCTTTCTTTCAATAAATATATTTTGTTCTTAATCTCCATTGTCCCTACAAATCGTTCTTCAATTTTAGAAAACACAAACTTATACCATATATACAGCAGGTTGGGAGTTTTGTTAACCTATATCATTTGGAGGGTTCCACTGAGATCATTGGACAGAAGTAAGAGTTAGAAGTAAGAGTTTGCTTTTGTATCATACAGTCTGGACTGGAACTTGCCTAAGTAACAAATTTTTATGCTTCAAATTTTTCATGTCTTTGCCCATTGCTTATAATTGCTTATACTTTGTCTCTTATGTAGTTTTATTTCTTACATCTTTGCCCATTGCTTGCAACTGCTTATGCTTGGTCTGTTATAGTTTTGTTAAAATGATAATATATCTAAGTTAAACCATGGGAAGGCTATAAGGTTTTGTTCCTGTACATGTTACATTTAAATTAGTTACTAAATTTACTGGTACTCCTTGCTTGACTTTGTTTAGACAATAGCACTGGAGAGAGTAACATTAGAATGCCCCTGATAGACTTTAATATAAACTTCTGTAAAATGGGTCTTCTACAATAAAATCTAGGTGAGACTTAGAAAATATACATGCCTACAACAAAACTAGGACTCCTTCCACCATTTAAATAGCACTAAGCTAGTGGTCAGTCTTTATGATTTGGAGGACAGGTTTCACTGGGACAGACTGACTCTGATCCTCCTCTAAACTCTAGAGGAAATGTTAAGCCTGTTCTGATTCAGTTTCCTTTCTTTGACTTTACTTCTAATCTTTTCCTCCACTTTGTACTTTCTTTTTATAAGGCATGTAAAATTAAAAGAACTCTAGACTGTTCCAAAGTTTTTATCCTACTAAGTTAAATCCATAGAAAATTAGCATTTGCTAATGCCAAAGACAGGAAAGTCATTTGAGGTGAGGGACACATGCTCCATCTCTGGGTCAGATGAGACATTGGAATTTTGCCTGTCCAGGAGAACACACATAAAAGCCATGTCTTGGCTTAGTGTTTTGGGAAAGTCTCCTCCAGGCAACTGAACCTGAGACATACTGGAAAGAACTGACTTCTGGGTGAAACCAGAAGGAGCTATTTCCAAAAGCAGTACACTTATGGGACAAAGACACATTTAGACTAAGGGAGACTTTCCAACCTTTCATTTATATGTATAAGAAAATACTTCAGTAATAAGTTGTGGACTTTAAAACCTTTAATGTAAATTTATAAAGCACTAGGTAATGATTTTGCTTGGGTTTTTAGCTACCCCTTATAGAACTTTGACAGACAGCAGTTACTCTGTCAGCTAATTAATTGCTCCTGTAGCAGCAACCACTCTTAAAGCAGAGAGCAGGTTTCCCCAGCATCTTTATGGTGAATCCCCATTGAAGCCAATCGCCAATGGAATGTTGACCAGACAGACAGTTGGGTTCCTTTTTTGAGACTACCTCTGATTATCTGGGCCAATGGAAACTGAGAACAACTGAGGGCTCATGGTCAAGGCAACTATCTGGTGGACACTCAAATGTTCCTCAGTGGATATTGGCTCATGATCACAGAAATCTCCACTTTCCTATGTTCTTATATCTGCTAGTAAACTAAAGATATTCCCCAAACTTTCCAGGCAATTAGGCTACTTCTCCTCTCAGAAATTACACTGAGGCAGTCTTCAACAACTGTTTACATTTCAAAGAAACTTGTAGGAAATTATTTGCATTTGTGCCCTACATATAGTAACTAAGAAAAAAAAAAGAGATTTTTAGTTACCCATTTCTGTGTACACAAAAGACTAATGTGCCTTTATTAACATGTAAAATGCAATTGATAGATGATAATTATGTTTAATCTGTATGTTTCAAATGAAGCATAGTCACCTCCTGCTTCTAGGAAAGATTGGTTAGTAATTAGAGGACACCAATGCCTTGGAGACTTTGTCTGAGGGCCAAGGGCAGAGTTCCTCAAGTCATTTGTTGCCTTTATCTATCTCTGGAGGGAATCTCCTTCACAGAACAGCCAGAGAAGTGCTCTAACTCACCTTTTTACAATAAACAAAAAGAAACAGTTTATTATAAAGTTGTTCTTCCTTCTTTAAGCATTCGTATCACAATTAGGCTTATGGAAACAAAGCTCACGAGCTACTTGTGAAGATAAAATTGCACATCAGTACAAGGGCAGATAGGCTGACCAAATTTTGTCTTTTACTCTCTCCAGAGGGCATCCACATTCTCTGTAGTGTAATCAACCCAAGGGACACCTTGAGGACATTATCAAATAGAAATTAAACAATAACACCAAATTATTTTTTTGCATAAATAGGTGGCTCAATGTCAAACTCTCATACCCTTATGCACATTGTTTTCTATGTTACAGATATGGGCAACTCAATGCCAATGCTTCTTACTCCTTTGGAATGCATTCTTAAGCACTGGAAAATGTTCAACCTTTACATTTTGGAAAAGAGCCTTTTGATATTTCTCTTCATGTGCACATGGCCTGCCTACCCACTAGAGCCAAACTGGAAGGCAGAGGAAAGTATTAATTGCAATGTTCTTTTGCAATTACAATCATATTGTAAGGAAGAGGAAAAATGGTCAGAATTGCTCTATGTTCAAACTTACTTTATATAAAGAGACAATTCTTATTTATGCTCAAGTTATAATTATAATCCTTATGAAACTATCCCCATTCAGAATTCTCTTTCTCTCAGTAACTTAAAGCAAAATAAGTTAGAACTAGGAAACTTTTTGGATGACTCTGATGTCTTTAGAGGATTTACTCAGACCTATAAGCTAGGATGGAAAGATGTAATGTTAATCTTAAATCAAACATTGACTTCTAATGAGAGACAAGCAGCATTACAAGCTGCTCTTGCATTTGGAGATGAATGCCATATTGTTAATTTTAGAAGGCCAGAAGATAGACATCCAGGGGAACTACCAATTCCCACTGAATCACAAGCAGTCTCTATGCAAGACCCTGACTGGCCTGACAGCAAGACAAGAGATTGGAGCAGGAAATATTTTCGAGTGTGTATCCTTGAAGGTCTAAGAACAAAAACCAAGCCTTCTAGTTATTTTAGCAAATATTCCAGATTCCTTTTACTGGGATCCACCAGATCTTATCCAGAGAAAAGGTTATATGACACATATTGAATCCTTAACTAACTATACTCAGTGGGCCTTAAATGACACTACAGCTGGTCTGTCTCTCCCAAATGAAGAAACAGACTGTCCTCCAAAAGTGGATGGAATTTGACATTCTAACAGCAGCACAAGGGGGTACTTATAAGTTCACAAAGTATCCCTTGTGAAGCTCCAGTATTCACTAGATAGACATCGCTGTCTGAAGCTAGGATGATGCTGGGCATCTTTCATAGAAACATAGGCATGTTGAGCCACTTGATGGCTCTGCCTAGAACTAGGTCTTTAAATGCTGTCCCATGCTTAAGGAGGAGAGCATATTTGAGTCCACAAAGTGTCCCTTGTAAGACTCAAGTATTTACTAGACAGCTGTCTGTCCAAAGCACCAGTCTCTTTCATAGAAGCATAGAAGAAATCCCTTCCAAGGGCCTTTCATCTCCTTACTGGGGTCCATTTAGTCCTTCAGGAGAGGAGGTTGAAATGCTCATGTGATGGAACCCTCACCCACACCAGTCACTTGATGGCTCTACTTAAGCAGAGTGAAGCCACTTGAGAAACAGTATCTCTTGCATTTACCCTGAGAGCAAAAATTTTGATACTTTGCTTAAGGCGGTGGAGATGGAAACCTCTTTTTAAAAAGTTTATTTCTTATTCCCTTGAATTTTAAAGTATTTATTTTTATTTTTTTAAGACATGGCCTCACTATGCAGTCCAGGATGGTCTTGAACTCACTCTGTAGCCCAGACTGGCCTTAAACACAGCAAACTTCCTGTCTCAGCTTCCCAAGTGCTGGGATTACAGGTATGTGATACCATGCCCAACTGGCACATGTTTTTAAATTACCTGCATTTTGTTAGAAGAAACAGAAAAAGAATTGAGCCTAAGTCAAAAGAGGGAGGAAGTCCACATGTTCTCTAAAGACAAAGGTTTAACTCCTATTTACAAGGGTAACATTTTCTGGTGACCATGAGGTCACTTGAAATCTAAAATGGTGGATCCCACATGGATGACCCGAAATGGTGTCAGTCACATGACAAAATGGTGACCCTGATTAAGATAGCACTTGAGAAAAAAATGGTCCTCTGGGAGAAAAGCACTGATGGGACTTTCAGTTCAAAAGAAGTAAACTTGGGTAGACAGATACTCAGACAGGAGACCAAGTTACCAACAGGTATTTTCCCCTAAAGAGTGAGAAAGACAAACAAAGTATCATGGAGAACAGAAGCCTGAGGTCAAAAAGGCATAATAACATGCTCTGTGGCTACTCAACTCAAAATGTTAGTGACTATGAATAGGTAAAAGAAAGAAAAGGGGAGAAAACGTGAGATAGAGCTATGGACCTCTTATTGACTGGGGAAAAAAAAAGGCCATACATTCTCCCTCCACACCACATGCTGGGAAACAGGAAAGAGTCCCTGGTGTCATGAGAAGTCTCCTGGGTTTCCCAATGTAGGGGAAAGAGAGAGAAAAATGTGTCCCAAAAGGGTCTTATCTGTTCTTATGGTTGGCTAAGTTAAATATGTTACTATGCTCTGGGGTACTGGATTCTCCTTCTGGTAATGGTATCTAGGTTGTTTCTGTTGTGAACAAAGAATCAACCAAGACAAGAACACACGGTTTTATTAAAGTTAGGAAAGGAAACGGGCTCTACAGATTTAGTTTTGGCCAAGTAAAAGTAAGAAAATCAGTACATTCTACCTAAGGGTGGACCACCATCCAAGAGTGAACACAATAGCAAAAATTCAATGTAGATTGTCCTTTTTGCATCATGTACTTCTCAAAGAGATGTCATGTCTAGGGTCTAGGCCATCATATCAAAACTTCACTTGCGTTGTGAGAAGTCCGCCTGCAGAGCTTTGGGAAATGTTCTATATATGTGTCCTGGTAGTTTGTAATTAGTAGGTCAACCTAATTCTCCAGCCAGCTCTGTCATACCTTAATCTATTGTCTAACTGGTAAGGCACAAAATGCTGCATAGAGGGAGTCCCAGAGAGAGATGATGGAGTTCTGGACACTCCTGCTGTAGAGTCTTGCTAAAAGTCTTCAAAGTCATTCTAGGGCCCGAATTTCTCAAATTTCTCACTCTGCTTAATCAGTTCATTGCACCTGACTTTACATTTTATGATTCTCAACTTCAGTCCAACACCATTATCTTCAAAACTTCATTTTGCTCAGCTCAACCTCAGGTCTTAGAAGAATACTCCACATACCTGGACATTACTCTAGAACTTGTTATGAGAGAGAAGCAGAAGGGAGTGACACAACAGAAAATCCCCAAATTTTATTGTGACGCATCCCTCATTTTAAGAGTTCCATTCCCTTAAGTTATAGCATCATTACACCGTTTTATTTTTCAATATGGAAAATATATCTGAGATCATACCTTCAGGTGTTAACAGTTATTAATGCTAAATTGTTAATTAGTAATATGAAAGCAAGAGATCAGTGTTCTGGAGGGAGAAGAATTCTGAAAGAGGAGAGAACTATTAAAAAGAAGCATGAGAATCTTGAGAGAGAGTGGAAAATATATCAGGAAGTGTGTAACCAACATTTGTCTTTATTTTACTTTTTTGTAGGGGTTGCTCAACCTTCCTGTGTTTAGAGAATCCACTACAGTTAGAGTCTCAGAAGATACAAAGACTTTGCTAGTTGGATGCTCCTAGCCAGAACTTTAAAAATGGAAAGATAACAAAGAAACAAGGAAAAATCTAGAATTCATACCATCAGTGATGGTAAAAAAATAATACTTACTGTTCATGGTTACCCTAAAGTGAATTTTTTCATCGATTCTTAGAGTTGTCCAAAATCATCAATAACATTCTTAACTTGTTAACTAGAGAATTTCCATCCTTAGCAACCAAGAACACTGACCAGAACAAAAGAGATGAAAACTGATGAATGATGTGTTTTTTAACACCATTAATCAGAAAATGGTTTAAGGCTGAGATTGGAAATAAATTATCCCACCTGGATGAAGTAGGCACATCAAAGGGAAAGTTGACTAATGAATGGAAATCAGCCTAGACTTGGTTCAGATTTTAGAAAAGTATGTTTAGGATATAGATAAGTGTGACAACATGTTTGTAATAATTTTGGGGAAAACCCATTAGAAGATGCTGGATTGTGCATCATTTGGATTGATTTCAGTTGTGAGGTATAGAATATTCAATCAGTACAGTTTTTCCTTCTTTTTTTCATTTTTTTCTTTTCATTACAAAAATCCAACACAGTTGTGGTTGATTCAGGTATTTAACAATGTTAGATCTCTAAATCAGAATCTTTTTCTTGTTGTTGCTGCTGCTTTGTTTTGTTTTGTTTTGTTTCCAGTACTAGGGATTGAACCTGGGGCCTCATACTTGCTAGGCAAGAATTCTAACACTGAGTTATATCCCTAACTCTTTATTTCATTTTGAAATAGGGCTTCCCTAAGTTGCCCAGGCTGACTTTGAACTTCTGAATCTCTTGCTTCAACCTCTTGAGTAGCCGAGATTATAGGCATATGCCACTCCCAGCATTGATGTTGTCTTACTACCGGGCATTTTAGGTCACAGTATGGCTGCAGGAGCTCCAAATAGCAGTTATCTTTGTACAATATCAAAATCTAGGAGGAAAAAGAGTAGAATTGTATTTCTCTGTGTTCACTTACCTCTTATACTCAAGAGTAAACATCTTTCCCTGAAGTCTCCTAGAAAAAAAATCTTTTTGCAGTCCAATAAAGGAGAGGTGAGAGGAAACTAGATGATAGACTTTTAGAGAGAGGTAAGGAGATTGGTAAAGAAGAAAATGGAGTGGGAGGTAAGAGGGATAAAAATGATCAAAATATGCTATATGCAGGGGTATCAACATATACAAAACAATCTTATAATTCTGAATTACTAATATATACCAATAAAAGTCATTTTATCCAATGGAATTTATTTTAAGAGCAGTTTTGGGTTCATAGTAAAATTGAGAACCGAGTACAGAGTTTACATGTGGGAACCATCTCTGAGGTCTGTGGGGACCAGAAGTCTATGCCCAGTGACCCATCGTCATCTGCAAAGCCACAGTGAGGCCTGCAGTGACTGGGAAGCTGTGCCCAGTGACCCACTCACACACAGGAACCGTAGGTCAGGTTGCTGGGGAATGGGAAGCTGCACCCAATAACTTGCAGTCATCTGGGAATGCTCACTGAGGCTAATGGGATTTGAGTTTGTGCAGAGTGACTCACAGTCATCTGGGAATCCTCAGTGAGGCCTGTGTGGATTGGAAGTCTGCACCCAATGACCTACCCACATGTAGGAAACATCTTTGGGGCCCACAGGTACTGGGAACCTGTGCCCAACAACCTGTGTCTTCCGGGAACACAAAGTGAGACCTGCAGTGACTATGAAGCTGCACCCCGTGACAAGCCTACATCCAGGAACCATAGGTGACATTCCTGGGGATTGAAAAGCTATATCCAGTGAACCATTTCTGAGGCCCACAGGGAACAGGAATCTGCACCCAGCAATCTTCAGTCACTTGGGAACACTTGGTGAGGTCTACAAGGACTGGGATCCAACCTCAGGGAACCTCCCACACCTGGGAGCCATCTATGAAGCCTGCAGGGATCAGGAGATCACACCTAGAGATCTGCAGTCTTTGGCAACCCTAACTGAGGCCCACTGCTGGACAGGCCACAAACACAAGAAGCGATTAGGATTTGGCATCTGACTGATTTGGAGGAACAAAGGAAAAAGCCAAAATGAAAGAACAAAAAAGCAATCTCAAACCGCCAGCCCATCCAGATCTAGTAGAGGAGACATAGGACTGAAATTAGAAATCACACACCTGAAATTTCTGAAATGAAAACAACGGAAGTAAAGAAAAAAATGCCAGGAAGCTGTAAAGGAAATCAGATCACAGATAATCTCTCAGGTAAAAATAGAAGTGATAAGCATAATGAGTGAATTGGTGAGTATTTCAAAAGAAGACATAGATACAAAATAGAGGAGCATAAAAGAATGATGGAAACCTTGAATAAACAACGCAGGAAACAATTAGAATACATGAGAGATTCAAGGAGATATCTATGAAATCAAAAATTCCATTGAAAGCTGACAAAATTGCATAAATGAAATTGAAGACAGACTCTCAGACCTTGAAGACAGAATTGTGGCTAGTGATGAAGAAAGGAAAGCTCTCTTAAAATAATAAGGAACAAGGAATCAGGAAATAACAATTCAACAGTTGCGACACAATCAAAAGAGAAAAATTATAACGTTGATAGGTGTCAACGAAAAAGGAGACAACACACTCTCAGCCAGATGTAAGGTCCAGGTGGTGCCATGCTCTGGGGTGCACTCCACCTAGCCACCTGGGTTCTGGAGGTTCTGACCCCCACCCAGTAAGGTGGAGGCTCCAGGAACACACTCCGGGAGTGCACCCTCACTGGCTGCACAGAGGATAGAGTTCTCCCCAGCACAGCGTTTCAGCACAATCCATCAGGGGAATGCCCAGCCAGCCTCACAGGACACAGAGGTATGGAGCCAGGCCAGCCCAGAGCCCCAGAGCTACTCATCAGGGAGTGGTCAATGTAGCAGCTGAGTCTTAGAGAACTTGATCTCTGCCCATTAGAGCACAAGGCATGAGCTCCATTGGTCAGAGGTGCGGCCACACAGCAGGTCCAAGAGGTTGCAAACCCACACAACCAGGAGCAAGGACCCAGCACTATACACCTGGAACTTGCCTGGGCTTGCCTCACACTCCAGAGGCTCTGAACTCCTAGCAGCCAGACACAAGGTCCGGGTGGTGCCACACTCCAGGGTGTTCTCTGTCTAGATGCCTGGGTCCTGGAGATTCCAAACTCCACCCAGCCAGGCTCAAGGTCCAGTGACACACCCAGGTCTGGCTCTCTGCTAGCCACCTGGATCATGGGGATTCTGAATACTACACAGCCAGGTTCTAAACCCCAGCAACAAGCTCCAGGGGTGTGACCCTGCTAGCTACAGGGAGGATACAAACTTTGTTAAGCTGAGCATCCAAGAGTAACCCAACAAACTACATCAGGGTAACACAAGGCCAGCCTCACAGAACACAAGGGTTCAGTGCTCTAATCTGGGGGTGTGCCCTGGCTAGCCAAGGGGATATTGGAGGATTGAAGCTCTACCCAGCACAGTGTTCCAGTGCAATCCATTGGGAGGTTGCCTGTCCAGCCACACAGGTCCAAGAACAAAATAACGAAATGAAAGACCAAGAGACAGTCTCACTCCCCCAGCCCACTGAGCCCACTGAGAGACACTGAAAAGGAAGACACTGGGAGACACACAACTGAACTTTCTGAAATGATAGCAAATGAACTAAAGAAACAACTCCATGAAGCTATAGAGAAGCTCGAATCAGAAATAATCTCTTGGCTAACAATTGAAATGACAATCATTATGAAAGAACTATTGTGTGTATCTAAAGAAGATCAAGATAAAAAATAGAAGAACATAAGAAAATGATGGAAACTTTGAATGAACAATATAAGACACAAATAGAATGCATGAAACAGATTCGAAGGGAAATTCAGGAAATGAAAAATTTCATGGAAGGTTTGCAAAAATGCTTGAATAAAGCTGAAGATAGAATATCAGACCTTGAAGACAGCATGAGAACTGAGAATCATGAAAAAAAGATCTCTTAAACATAATAAGGAACCAAGAAACAACAATTCAACAACTGCAAGAAGAGGCCAAGAGAAATAACATAACATTAACAGGCATAAATGAAAAAGCAGTCAATACTAATGTCCTGAGAAGAATATTTGCAGAAATAATAGCAGAAAATTTTCCAGACATGGGAAGACAATCTGGTTTCCAGATAAGTGAGGCATACAGAACCTCAACTAACCATAACCAAAATAAACTTTCAGCCAGACATATAATAATTAGGGTATCAGAAATACAGAACAAGAACAAAATACTAAAAGCTGTCAGAAAAAGAAACAGATCACTTATGACTGAAATCCTATCAGAATCATGGCAGACATCTCAGTACGAACCTTTAAGTCAAGAAGAGCTTGAAATGAAGTATTTCAAATACTGAAAGAAAACAACTTTCAACCCAGATTGATGTACCCTGCAAGATTATCTTTAAAAATTATTGGGGAAATAAGGTACTTCCATGACAAAGAACAACTGAAGAAATTCATGGCCACCAAACCAACACTACAAAGAGTACTTAAAGACCCTCTAGAAAGTGACAAAGATAGCTACAATCTTAAGAACAACAAAAAGGAACCACTAAGCAGGACAAATAATTAAACAGAAAATGTAGAAAACCAACAACAGAAAGATATCACGACAGGGATGAGCCAGTACATTTCAGTTATATCAATGAATGCAAATGGTCTCAACTCACCAATAAAAAGAAACAGACTGTCAGAGTGGGTTAAGAAACAAAATCCAACAATATGCTGTGTACAAGAAACACATTTCACTCAAAAGGAAATTCACAGACTAAGAAGCAAAGGCTGGAAAACAATAAATACTCCATGCAACAGGAACCCAGAAAAAAGCAGGGGTAGCTATTATGTTTGCACACAATGCAAACTTCAAACCGAGAATGATCAAAAGAGATAAAGAAGGTCACTACATACTTGTTAGGGGAAAACTTCAAGAGGAAGAGATTACAATCATAAATATATATGCACCGAATATGAGAGCACCCAACTATATAAGACAATTCTTAATAGACGTGAAAAACCAAATAAACAATAATACAGCTATAGCAGGGGACCTTAACACCCTACTGTCACAGACAGATCAACCAAACAAAAAATCAGCAAAGAAATAACAGAACTGAATCAAACTTGTGAACAAGTGGACCTAGTAGATGTATACCGAATATTCCACCCATCAGCATCAGAATACACATTCTTCTCAGCTGCACATGGGTCACTCTCTAAAATAGATCATATACTGGTCCACAAAACATGCTTAAGTAAATGCAAAGGAACTGAAATAATTCCATGCATATTAACTGACCATAGCGCAGTAAAATTGGAAATGAATGACAAAAAAACCCTTCAAGAACCCCACAAACACATGGAAATTAAATAATACTCTCCTAAATAACCAATGGGTCACAGAAGAAATTTAAAAATATCTACAATTGAATGAAAATGAAAATACAAATTACTGGAAACTGTGGGACACAATGAAAGCAGTCCACAGAGGGAAATTTATATCACTAAACTCTCACATCAGAAATATGGAAAGAATACACATAAACAACCTAATGCTGCACCTCAAACTTCTACAAAAAGAAGAGTAAGTCAAGTCCAAAGCCCAAAGAAGGTAGGAAATTATCAAGATCAGAGCAGAAATTAACGGAATTGAAACTAAGAAAACAATACAAAGAATTAATGAATCGAAGAGTTGGTTCTTTGAATGGGTAAATAAAAGTGACAAACCCCTAGCCAACCTTATCAAAAAGAGGAAAGATGAAACTCAGATTCATGCAGTAAGAAATGAAGTGGGTGAAATCACCAGTGACTCTGTGGAAATACAGAAGATCATCATCACCTACTTCAAAAACCTTTACTCACATAGATTCAATAACACAGAAGAAATGGACAGATTCCTAGAAACCAATGAATTACCAAAGCTGAATCAAGAAGATGTAAAACTGCTGAATGACCCAATTTCAGCTAATGAGATTGAAAATATAATTAGGACCCTACCAATAACGAAAAGCCCTGGCCCTTATGGATTCGCCACTGAATTCTACAAAAAATTTAGGGAAGACTTAATGCCAACACTCCTCAAACTCTTCAATGAAATCGAAAGGGAAGTAAGTCTCCCTAACTCATTCCTGGAAACAAGTATTACCCTAGTACCAAAATCAGAGAAGGACCCAACTGAAAAGGAAAACTACAGGCCAATCTCGCTCATGAACATAGATACAAAAATCCTCAGTAAAATACTGGCAAATAGAATACATAAAGTTATCAGAAAGATTATACATCATGATCAAGTGGGATTCATCCCAGGAATGCAGGGATGGGTCAATATATGCAAATCAATAAATGTAATACACCATATCAACAGGGCCAAGGACAAGAACCATAAGATCATCTCAATAGATGCAGAAAAAGCTTTGGACAAAATCTAACACCCATTTATGATAAAAATCCTATGGAACATCGAAATAGATGGTCTCTACCACAGTCTGATAAAAGCCATATATCATAAATCAACAGCCATCATCTTACTAAATGGAGAAAAATTGAAATCTTTCAACCTAAAATCAGGAACAAGACAAGGATGTCCATTATCACCACTTCTATTCAATATATTTCTGGAAATATTAGCCAGAACAATTAGACAAGAGAAAGAAATAAAAGAAATAAGAACAGGAATGGAAGAAGTAAAATTATCACTCTTTGTAGATTATATGATACTCTACATAGAAGACCCCAAAAACTCCATTAAAAGACTTCTAGATGTAATAATCAAATTCAGCAGTGTTGCTGGGCATAAAGTCAACACTTAAAAATCAATAGCATTCCTGTACACAAACAACTAAGTCACTGACAGAGAAATAAGGGAAACCACACCCTTCACTGTAACAACCAAAAAATTGAAATACTTAGGAATCCATGTAACAAAGGAAGTAAAAGATCTATACAGTGAAAATTACATTACTCTGAAGAAGGAAATCAAAGAGGTTTTCAGAAAATGGAAACATATTCCCTGTTCATGGATAGGAAGAATAAACATCATGAAAATGGCCATTCTTCCAAACTTTTTATAGAGATTTAATGCAATCCTAAACAAAATGCCACTTGACTACCTCACAGAACTAGAAAAATCATTCTTGAAATTCATCTGGATCCAGAAGAGATCTAGAATAGCAAAGGCAATTCTGGGCAACAAATGTAAGGCAGGAGGCATCACAATCCCCAATTTGAAAATATACTACAAAGCTACTATGATAAAATCAGCATGGTACTGGAATCAATACAGACCTGAAGATCAATGGACTAGATTAGAAGTTACAGCCACAACTACAAACGCACTTAGCCACCTCATCTTTGACAAAGGTTCAAACATGTACATTGGAAGGAAGATAGTCTCTTTATCCAATGGTGCTGGAAAAAGTGGCTTTCTATATTTCATAAACTAAAACTAGATCCATGTCCATCACCATGCACTAAAATAAAGTCAAAATGGATCAAATTTTGATATCTCTGAATATTAAAACAGAGACACTAAAGTTTCTAAAAGACGGATTAGGTAAAAATCTTGATGACATAGGAGTAGGCAGAGAGTTCATGAATAAAAATCAAATTGCACGGGAAACACTCCCCAGAATCAACAACTTGGATCTCATCTTACTAAAAAGGTTTTGCATGTCAAAGGAAATCTCCAACAGAGTGAAAAGAAAACCCATTAACTGGGAAAATATCTTACCCAATTGTCAATCATACAATGGACTCCTGTCTAAAACATCTAAAGAATTAAAAGAAATCAGGCCCCTAAAATTCAAGGACCCAATCCAAAAATGGGCATCTGAGATGAATACACACTTCTCAGAGAAAGAAATACAAATGGCAAATAAATATATGAAAAGATGTTCAACATCAATGGTTGTATTGGGTAATATACTATATCCCCCCAAGTCGTCATATAGCTTTGATGGGGCTGAGTCTGGTGCTTGTTATTGGTTTGTTGTCTGACATGGGGATTGGCAATGTGAGTGCTGCAGCCACCTAGTGGTAGAGCCTACATACAGTGTAAATGAGGTGGGTCTTCCTCTTGCTTGCTTCTGCCCTCTCTCACTTCACCAGCACTCCACATGGTTGCTGGTTGTGGCGGCCATAAATGGCCGTCCTCCCACACCATGCTGCCTTGGATCCAACTAAGTATGGACTGAAAGTCCCAAGAAAGTGTAAGAAATAAACCTTTTCTTCCCTAATTTTGGAAGGTAGGTATTCTGTCTCAGCAACGAGTAAAAAATAACTAAGACAGAATTTGGTACTAAGAGTGGGGTCATTGCTGTGACTAAATCTGACCATGTTGTTCGAGAGCCTTTGCAACTGGTTTGTGGAAAAAAAATTGGAATGGTTTGGAAATGTCATCTACATGCATAGAGCTGGAAAAGCTTAGGCTGTTCTGTATGGGAGATTCTGTTCAGAGCTCAGAAGACCAGAAGGCTGATAGAAAGCCTGCTGGTAAAGACCAGGCTCTTGTGGGAAGAGTCTGGAAAGGTTCAGAGATGTCACCTGAATTCATAGAGCTGGAACAGCTTAGGCTGTTCTGTATGGGAGATTCTTGTCAGAGCTCAGGAGTCCAGAAGGCTGATAGAAAGCCTGCCGGTAAGGACCAGGCTTGGGAGGTTTCTGCTGGGAAGAAGGACCGCATTGGTTGCTGGACTCCACATGATGTGTGTTACAGCTTGGCAGAAAGTTTGTCTGCATTCTGCCTGTGCCCAGACACTTTGCCTGAGACTGAGATTAAGGGCAAGGGACTTATTAGTCTACAGAGGGAAATTTCCAGGCAACCAAATATTGAAATGGTGACCTGGCTTTTGCTGGGGTCTGTTAGCCAGATTTATGTTGCAAATAAAGAACAAGGAGACCGGCATGGAGATTTAAAACGTGAGTTTGGCCAGGAAGTCGTGGGCTATAAAAATTGAGCTGAGACCTTGACTGCTGACAAGGAACAAAGAAATAAAAAAGATGGCCTGGGGACATCCTGGGAAATAGGGGGCCTCCACCCTTTGCAGCCCAGGCCTTCAAAAGTAAAAGAGTTTGCTTGGAGAAAAAAGCTGCAGAATGCCTTTTCCCGAAGTGGCTACAGAGGCCACAGGAGGTTTCAAAAGGGCAGCAGCCACAACAGATTCCAAAATGACAGCAGCCACCCCAGATTCCAGAATGGCGGCAGCATAGAGAAGCTGTTCCTCACAATCAGGTTCAGAGAGCTCAGTGATCCAGGCAGTCAACCCCTACAGTCAAGAGAGGGGAAAGCCTGGCTACTGCTCCAGCTAGCAGTGGACCTTGGCGACATCCACATGGTGCTGGTTTTAAGTACAAAAAAAGGCTAAGGCAGCTTCCGCCTCTCCTGCAGAGAGCAATGTGTAAAGATATAAGGGTAAAGCCAAGGAACATGGATTGTCCAAGGAAAGCTATGGAAGTTAAGACCCCTGGAAGTGCTGTGGAGGTGGAATCACCCAAGCCTTTTGGAGCTTGCAACCAGAATACTTCTGATGCCGAGCAGAGAACTCCAGGACTTAATGTCTTCCCTGCTGGATTTTGGACTTGCTTTGGTTCCAATGTTTTGTATTCCCATTTGTAACTTTTGGAATGGTAATGTTTGTCTTGTGCCTTTACATGTTGAAAGTGTTTAACCTCATTTTCATGTGTACAGGGAGTTATAGTTAAGAGTTTGCCATAGATATTGGAGGAGAGTTGAGATTTGTGCTGAAACTGTTAGGACTTCAGCAAGTCTTAGAGACGGACTAAATGTCTTTTATATTAAGGATGTACATGAGTCCTTGGGAGTCCAGGGGTGGAAAGTATTGGGTAATATACTATGTCCCCCCAAGTCCTCATATACTTTAGATGGATCTGAGTCTGGTGCTTGTTATTGGTTTCTTGTCTGGTGTGGGGATTGGCAATGAGAGTGATGCACCTACCCAGGGGTGGACCCGATACACAGTGTAAATAAGGTGGGTCTTCCTCTTACTCGCTTCTGCTCTCTCTCGCTTCGCCAGTGCACCGTGTGGTTGCTGCCTTGGAGCCAACTAAGTATGGACTGAAACGCCTGAGAAACTGTAAGAAATAAACCTTTCCTTCCCTAATTTGGGGCATCAGGTATTCTGTCTCGGCAACAAGTAAAAAATAACTAAGACAATGGTCATTCGGGAAATGCAAATTAAAACAACACTGAGATTTCATCTCACTCCAGAAAGAATAGCCAAGATTATGAAGTCAACCAACAACAAATGCTGCAGGGGCTGTGGGGAAAAAAGAACTCTTCTCCACTGTTGCTGGGAGTGTAGACTGGTGCAACCACTGTGGAAAGCAGTATGGAGATTCCTCAAGAAGCTAGGATTAGAGATCCCATTTGACCCAGCTACCCCACTTCTGGGCATTTTCCCAGAATTGAAAACATCATGCCACAGTGCTATTTGTGCACCCATATTTATAGCAACCCAATTTGTAATAGCCAAATCTTGGAAACAACCCACGTGCCCATCAATCAAGGAATGGATAAAAAGATGTATTTTTATACAATGGAGTACTACTCAGCTATTAAGAAAGATTGCATTGAGACATTTATAAGTAAATGGACACAACTTGAGACCATACTCATAAGTGAGATAAATCAAACCCACATGTGTAAATACCACATTTTCTCCTTAGTGTAAGAAACTGAAAAAAGTATATATGACCCAACATCTGCAATAAATACTGTGTAAGGGCAAAAAACTGCTCAAAGAGCAAAAGTAATTGGGAAAGGGAAAAGGAGGAAAGTCAGGAAGGGAAAAGGAAAAAGACATAAACCTGTATATATGTATATGCAAGATAACTAAAATGACTATACTGCTGAATGTATTAGTTATTGAGTAAGATGGGTTAAAACTCATATGATTAGATTAATTTTGCATGATTATATCTGTTAATATAAACAACCATGTTGAAGGTAATGATATGCAATATTGCAACCATTGTCAAGTTCCTATCATCTTGTTTCATAAGCCTATAATGTTACTGTTTTTGATTTGCTGTTATCATTTGTCTCTTTTGCTTTTTGTCTTTCTTGTATGTGTCTTTTTTCTCTTAAATAAAACTAAAAAAAAAACGGTGACAACACAAATGACATAAAAAAACCTATTTGCAGAAGTAATAGCAGAAAATTTCCCAAACATGGGAAAAGAATCACACATCCAGGTAAGTGAGGCCTACAGAATGCCAATTAGCCATAACCAAAACGAATCTACACTTTGGCATGTAATAATTAAGATCCCAGAAATTTAGCATAAGAACAGAATATTGAAACCTGCTACAGAAAAGAAACATCACCTAAAAAAGAAAGCTGATCAGAATCACAGCAGACTTCTCAACACAAGCCATCATGTCTAGAAAAACATGGAGTGAAGTATTTCAAGTACTGAAAGAAAAGAATTTCCAACCCAGATTGATATACCCTGTGTATGGTCTGTGTCTGAGTGGTCCCTCAAGCATCGTGCATTCATGGAGGTGACTGAAATTAGCATTTGTGATTGGTTCACTGTCAAGTGCTGGGATTTGTGGTGTGAGTACTGCACCCACCCAGGGGTGGAGCCGGCATGCAATGTAAGGATGAGAAGGAGGTGTGCTTTTCCTTTTTTGCCCTTTTCACTGTTGCTGTTTGTGGCTGCCATGAACATCTGCCCCTGTGCCATGCCACCCTGTCTTGAGCCCAGCTGACTCTGGACTCAAGCCTCCAAAAACTGTAAAAGATAAACCTTTCCTTCCTTCATTTTGGGCATCAGATATTTTGTCTCAACAAAGAGAGAAAAGTAACCAAGACACCCTGCAAAAATATCCTTCAAAATTGCTGGAGAAATGAGATTTTTCCACAACAAAGAACAACTTAAGAACTTCATTATCACAAAACAAACCCCATAAAGAGTACTGAAAGACATTGTAGAAAGAAATACAAATGACCACAATTCCAAGGATAGCAACAGAAAGAAAGCAACAAGCAGGATGAGCAATTAAACAGAGGGGGAAAGTAGGGAATCAACAGCAGAATGATAACATGGCAAAGATAGGCCAATACATATCAGTTACAGTGATCAATATAAATGATCTCAATTCACCAATCAAAAGAAAAAGACTGGCAGAGTGGGTCAAGAGACAAAATCCAACAACATTCTGTACACTATAAACACATTTAACTCCAAAGGAAATTCATAGACTGAAAGCAAAGAATGGAAATTAATATTCTATGTAACAGGAACCCAGAAAAAAGCAGGGATAGTTGTTCTGTTTGTAGAAAATGTGAACTTCAAACCAAGAATGATCAAAAGAGATAAAGAAGCTCACTACATACTTGTTAGGGGAAAACTTGAAGAGGAAGAGATAACAAGCATAAATATATATGCATGAAATATGGAAGAATCCGACTATGTTACACAAATATTACTAGACATGAAAAATCAGAAAAGCAATACAGTTATAACAGGAGACCATAATACCTCAATGTCACAAAGAGACAGTTTAACTAAACAAAAAATCATCAAAGAAATAACAGAACTGAGTCAAACTTGTGAACAAATAGATTTAGTAGATGTGTACAGGGTGTTCCACCAACAACATCAGAAAACACATACTTCTCAGATGCACATGGAATGTTCTCTAAAATAAACCATATATAAACCCATAGAACATGCTCAGGTAAATCCAATGGAATTGAAATTAGACTACGCATATTGTCTAACCATAGTGAACTGAAATTGGAAATTAATGGCAAAAGAAACCACAAAAGCTCCATAAACACATGGAAATCAAATATCACCCTACTGAACAACCAAAGGGTCACAGAGAAATTTAAAGAAGAAATTAAACAATATATACAATCAAACAAAAATGCAAGTACAACTTGTTGGAACCTGTGGGATGCAATGAAAGCAGTCCTCAGAGGTAAATTAATAACAATGAATTCTCATATTATGAAAACAGAATGATTACAAATAAATAACCCCCCAAAAGAAACATCAAACTTCTAGAAAAACAAGAAGTCAAGCTCAAAGCCCAAAGAAGAGAGGAAATTATAAAGATTAGAGCAAAAATTAATGCAATTGAGACTAAAAAAAACAATATAAAGAATTAATGAATTAAAAAGTTGGTTCTTTGAAAGAATAAATACAATTGAAAATCTAGCCAACTTTATCAAATAAAGGAAAGAAAAAACTCAAGTTCATGCAATAAGGAATGAGAAGGGTGAAATCATTACACATCCTGTGGAAATACAGAAGATCATCAATACCTACTTTGAAAACCTTTACTCTCATAGGATCAAAAACACAGAAGAAATGGACAGATTATTAGAAGCATATGAATTATGAAAGCTGGATCAAGATGATATAAAACCTCTGAATAACCCAATATCGGGTAATGAAACTGAAAACATAATAAAAATTATCATCAATAACAACAACAAAAAAAGCCCAGGTCCTGATGGATTCACAAGTAAAATCTACAAGAAATTTAGAGATCATTTAATACCAATATGCCTCAAAAATTTTAATGAAATTGAAAGGAAAGCAATTCTCCCGAATTCATTCTGGGAGGCAAATATTACCCTGATGCCAAAACCAGAGAAAGACCCAACCAAAAAAATAAATGACAGACCAGTCTTTCTAATGAACATAGATGCAAATATCCTCAATAAAATACTAGCAAACAGAATGCAGCAAATGATCAAGAAGATGATACACCACGACCAAGTGGGATTCATCCAGGAATTCAGGAATGGTTCAACATATGTGAACCAATAAATGTAATGTGCCACATTAACAGAACAAAGGAAGAAAATCACATGATCATCTCAATAGGTGCAGAAAAAGCTTTTGATAATGTCCAACACTCATTCATGGTAAAAGAAAAAAATAGGGAAAATCAGAATAGATGGTCTTTACCTCAATTTAATAAAAGCCACATATGACAAACCAACTGCAAACATCATACTAAATGGCCAAAAACTGAAAGCTTTCACTCTAAAATAAGGAACAAGATAAGGTTGCCCTCTATCACCACTCCTATTAAATCTAGTTCTGGAAATATTAGCCAGTGTAATTAAACAAAAGAGAGAATTAAAAGGAGTAAAGATAGGAAAGGAAGCAGTTAAAATATCATTATTCACAGATGACATGATACTCTACATAGAAGACCCCAACAACTCCACCAAGAGGCTTCTAGACCTAATAAGTAAATTCAGCAGCATAGCTGGATACTAAATAAATACTCAAAAGTCAATAGCATTCCTGTACACAAACAACAAACTCACTGAGAGAGAAATTGGGGAAACCACACCCTTCACAACAACTTTAAAAAATGAAATACTTAGGAATCAATCTAACAAAGAAAGTAAAAGATTTAGATATTGAAAATTGCGGTACTCTGAAAAAAGAAATTGAAGAGGATTTCAGAAAATGGAAAGATACCCTTACTCATGGATAGGAAGAACCAACATTGCAAAAATGACCATACTCCTAAAACTGTTATATAGATTTAATGCAATCCCAATCAAAATACCATTAGTACACCTCGCAAATGTAGAGAAAACATTCCTAAAATTCGTATGGAGTGATAAGAGACCTAGAAAAGGAAAGGCAATCCTGGGCAACAAAGGCAAGGTAGGAGGCATCACAATCCCTGACTTGAAATTATACTACAAAGCTACTGTGATAAAATCAGGATGGTACTGGGAAAAAAAAAGACTTGAGGATCAATGGAAAAGAACAGAAATACAGACACAACTGCAAACACACTCAGTCACCTATCTTTGATAATGGGGCATGTTTTCTGGAAGAAAGACAGTCTCTTTAATAAGTGGTGTTGGAAAGCCTGCATTTCTACATGCTGAAGACTTAAGTTAGTCCCATGCCTATCACCATGCACTAACCTAAAGTCAAAATGGATCAAAGATCTAAATATTAAAACAGAAACACTAAACCTAGTGTAAGACTAGGTAGAAATCTCAAGGACATAGGGATAGGCTGAGAGTTCATGAACAAAAACCAAACTGCAGGAGTACTTAAAAGAATCAACAACTGGGATCTCATTTTATTAAAAGGTTTTTGCACACTGAAAGAAATCACCAACAGAGTAAAAAGAAGACCCACAAATCAGAAAAAAATTTTTGCCAAATGTCCCTCAAACAATACTTTTATCTAGAACACACAGAGAATTGAAAAAGATCAACTTCCCCAAATTTAAAGACCCAACCCAAAAATGGGCATCTGGGATGACTACAAACTTCTCAGAAGAAGAAATACAAATGGAAAATAAATATATTTTTAAAAGCTCATCATTGGTCATTCAAGAAATGCAAGTTAAAACAACAGTGAGATATCATCTCACTCCAGAAAGAAAGGTTAAGATCAAGAAATTAACCAATTACAAATGCTGACAGGGCTGGGAAAAGGGAACCATTCTCCATTGTTGGTGGGAGTGCAGACTGGTACAACCACTGTGGAAGTCAATATGGAGGTTCCTCAAAAAACTAGGACTAGGGGCTGCATTTGACCCAGCTATTCCCCTTTTGAGTATTTTCCCAGAAGAACTGAAAACATTATGCTACCACACTATATATGCACACATGTTTATAGCAGAACAATCTGTAATAGCTAAATCTTAGAAACAACCCAAATGTCCATCAACTGAGGAATGGATAAAAAAGAAGTGGACTAGCTGCATGCAGGATCCAGCTCAACCCTGTCCCACGACTGAGCACAACCCACCAGGGGAACACGTGGCCAGCCTCACAGGACACAGAGGTACTGAGCCCACCCCAGCACAGGACCCCAGAGTTGCTCATCAGGGACTGACCAGCATAGGTACAGGTCCTTGGAGAGCTTGTGCTCTCCCCAACAGAGCACAGGGCACGCACGAGCTCCATTCTTCAGTGCAGCGGCCTGCACCCTGGGCCCTACAGGCTGTGGCCATGCCCAGCCAGGAGCAAGGCCCCTGCACTGTAGGCCTGAGACTCGCCCAGGCTTACCTGGCACACCAGAGGCACTGAACTCTTTGCAGCCAGACTCAGGGTCTGGGTAGTGCCACACTCTGGGGTACACTCCACCTAGCTGCCTGGGACATAGAGGCCTTGGCCCACACCCAGTAAAGCGGAGCCTCCACCCGGACGCTCCGGGAGGGTACCCTCACTAGCTGCACACAGGATACACCTCTACTGGGTCCAGCGACCCACCAGGGGAATGCCCAGTCAGCCTCACAGGACACAGAGCCACAGAGGTTCTAGAAGAAAATGACAAAACGAGAGACAAAGAGGCAGTCTCAATCCCCCAGGCCAATGAGAACAAACCCAAGGGACACTGAAATGGAAGATAGGGGGAGACACAAAACTGAACTTTCTGAAATGATAGAAAATGCAGTAAAGAAACAGCTCAATGAAGCTATAGACAAACTCAAATCAGAAATATTCTCTCAGCTAAAAAATGAAAAGAGAATCATTATTAAAGAAATGTGTGTATCTAAAGAACAAGATAAAAAAATACAAGAACTTAAGAAAATCATCAAAACTCTGAATGAATAATATAAGACACAAACAGAATGCATGAAACAGATGCAAAGGGAAATGCAGGAAAAGAAAAATTCCATGGAAAGTTTGAAAAACTGTTTGAAGGAAGCCAGCATGGGAGATCATGGCCATGAAAGAAAAGATCTCTTAAAAAAAGTAAGGAACCAAGAAACAACAATTCAACCACTGCAAGACGATGCCAAGAGAAATAACATAACATTAATAGGCATCAATGAAAAAGCAGGTGACAATACTAATGACCTGCGAAGACTATTCACAGAAATAATAGCAGAAAACTTTTCAAACATTGGAAGAGAATCTGAAATACAGGTAACTGAGGCATACAGAACCCCAGTTAACTATAACCAAAATAAATATTCACCCAGACATATAATAGTAAGGGTATCAGATACAGCACAAGAAAAAAATACTAAAAGCTGTCAGAGAAAAGAAACAGATCACCTATGAAGGAAAGCCTATCAGAATCATGGCAGACTTCTCAACACAAACCTTTAAGTGAAGAAAAGCATGGAGTGAAGTATTTCAAATCCTGAAACAAAACAACTTTGAACCCAGATTGACGTACCCAGCAAAACTATCCTTAAAAATTGATGGAGAAATAAGATACTTTCATGACAAAGAATAACTGAAGAAATTTATACCCACCAAAACAACACTAAAAAGAGTAGTGAAAGACACTCTAGAAAGAGACAAAGATAGCCACAATCTTCAGAACAACAACAAAAGGAAACCACTAAGCAGGGCAAATAATTAAACAGAAAATGTAGAAAACCAACAACAGAAAGATATCACGACAGTTATGAGCCAGTACATATCAGTTATATCAATCAATGTAAAAGGTCTCAACTGACCAATAAAAAGAAACAGACTAGCAGAGTGGGTTAAGAAACAAAACCCAACAATATGCTGTGTACAAGAAACACATTTCACTCAAAATGAAATTCACAGACTAAAAATCAAAGGGAAAACAATACTCCATGCAACAGAAGCCCAGAAAAAAGCAGGGCTAGCTATTATGTTTGCAGACAATATGAACTTCAAATCGAGAATGATCAAAAGAGATAAAGGATGTCACCACAGACGCGTTAGGGGAAAACTTCAAGAGGAAGACATTACAATCATGAATATATAGGCACCGAATATGGGAACACCCAACTCTATAAGATAATTCTTAATAGATGTGAAAAACCAAGTAAACAATACTACAGCTATCACAGGGGACCTTAACACCCCACTGTCACACAAAGACAGATCAACCAAACAAAAAATCAGCAAAGAAATAAAAGAACTGAATCAAACTTGTGAACAAATGGTACTAGTAGGTGTGTACCTAGTATTCCACCCATGAACATAGGAATACACATTCTTCTCAGCTGCACGTGGGTCATTCTCTAAAACCGATCATATACTGGTCCACAAAACATGCTTAAGTAAATGCAAAGGGACTGAAATAATTCCATGCATATTATCTGACCATAGTGAAGTAAAATTGGAAATGAATGACAAAAAATCCTACAATAACTTCAAAAACACATGGAAATTAAATAATATTCTCCTAAAACAACCAATGGGTCACAGAAGAAGTTAAAGAAGAAATTAAACAATATCTACAATTGAATGAAAATGAAAATACAAATTACCGGAACCTGTGAGACACAATGAAAGCAGTCCTCAGAGGGAAATTTATAGCACTAAACTGTCACATCAGAAAAGTGGAAAGAACACATATAAACAACCTAATGCTGCACCTCAAACTTCTAGAAAAAGAAGAGCAAGTCAAGTCCAAAACCCAAAGAAGGGAGGAAATTATTAAGATTAGAGCAGAAATTAATGGAATTGAAGCTTAAAAAACAATACAAAGAATTCACGAATCGAAGAGTTGGTTCTTTGAAAGAGTAAATAAAATTGATAAAACCCTAGCCACCCTTATCAAGAAGAGGAAAGAAAAAACTCAGATTCATGCAATGAGAAATGAAAAGGGTGAAATCACTATAGACCCTGTGGAAATACAGAAGATCATCAACACGTACTTCGAAACCTTTATTCACGTAGATTCGATAACACAGAAGAAATGGACTGATTCCTAGAAACCTATGAATTACCAAAGCTGAATCAGGAAGATGTAAAGCTTCTGAATAACACAATTTCAGCTAATGAAATTGAAAATGTAATTAGGACCCTACCAACAAAGAAAAGCCCAGGACCCGATGGATTCACTGCAGAATTCTACCAGAAATTTAGGGAAGACTTAATGCCAACACTCCTCAAACTGTTCAATGAAATCGAAAGGGAAGTAAGTCTCCCTAACTCATTCCTGGAAACAAGTATTACCCTAATACCAAAACCAGAGAAAGAGCCAACCAAAAAAGAAAATAATAGGCCAATCTCCCTAATGAACATAGATGCAAAAATCCTGAATAAAATACTGGCAAATAGAATACAGCAAGTTATCAGAAAGATTATACCCTATGATCAAGTGGGATTCATCCCATGAATGCAGGGATGGGTCAACATATGCAAATCAGAAAATGTAATCCACCATATCAACAGGGCCAAGGACAAGAACCACGTAATCATCTCAATAGATGCATAAAAAGCTTTTGACGAAATCCAACACCCATTCATGATAAAAACCCTACAGAAAATCAGAATAGGTCGTCTCTACCTCAACTTGATAAAAGCTGTGTATCATAAACCAACAGCCAACATCTTACTGAATGAAGAAACACTGAAATCTTTCAACCTAAAATCAGGAACAAGACAAGGATGTCCATTATCACCACTCCTATTCAATATAGTTCTGGAAATATTAGCCAGAGCAATTCGACAAGAGAAAGAAATAAAGAGAATAAGGATAGGAAAGGAAGAAATGAAATTATCATTATTTGCAGATGATATGATACTCTGCATAGAGGATCCCCAAAAATCCATTAGAAGACTTCTAGAAGTAATAACCAAATTCAGTAATGTAGCTGGATACAAGGTCAACACTCAAAATCAATAGCATTCCTGTACACAAACAACAAAATCCCTGAGAGAGAAATAAGGGAAACCACACCCTTCACTATAATATCCCAAAAAATGAAATACTTAGGAATCAATCTAACAAAGGAAGTAAAAGACCTATACAGTGAAAATTACATTACTCTAAAGAAGCAAATCAAATATCTCAGAAAATGGAAAGATATTCCCTGGTGATGGATAGGAAGAACAAACATCGTGAAAATGGCCATTCTCCCAAAATTCTTATACAGATTTAATGCAATCCCAATCAAAATACCACTTGCCTACCTCACAGAGCTAGAGAAAGCATTCCTGAAATTCATCTGGAACCAGAAAAGACCTAGAATAGCAAAGGCAGTTCTGGGCAATAAAGGTAAGGCAGGAGGCATCACAATCCCTGACTTCAAACTATACTGCAAAGCTACTGTGATAAAATCAGCATGGTACTGGAATCAAAACAGACCTGAAGATCAATGGAATAGATTTGAAGATACAGCCACAACTACAAACACACTCAGCCACCTCATCTTTGACAAAGGGACCAAACATGTTCTTTGGAAGAAAGATAGCCTCTTTAACAAATGGTACTGGAAATACTGGCTTTCTATATGCCATAAACTAAAACTCGATCCATGTCTATCACCATGCACTAAAATAAAGTCAAAATGGATCAAAGATCTGAATATTAAAACAGAGACACTAAACTTACTAGAAGACAGAGTAGGTAAAAATGTTGACATAGGAGTAGGCAGAGAGTTCATGAACAAAAATCAAACTTCACAGGAAACTCTTGAATCAAAAACTGGGGTCTCATCTTACTTAAAAGTTTGTGCATGTCAAAGGAAATCTCCAACACAGTGAAAAGAAAACCCACGAATTGAGAAAATGTCTTAGCCAATTGTCCATCAGACAAAGCACTTCTGTCTAAAATATATAAAGACTTAAAAGAAATCAGGCCCCTAAAATTCAAGGACCCAATCCAAAAATGGATATCTGAGATGAATACACACTCCTCAGAGAAAGAAATACAAATGGCAAATAGATATATGAAAAAATGTTCAACATCAGTGATCATTCGGGAAATACAAATTAAAACAACACTGAGATTCCATCTCACTCCAGAAAGAATGGCCAAGATTAAAAAATCAACCAACAACAAATGCTGGAGGGGCTGTGGGGAAAAAGGAAGCCTTATCCACTGTTGCTGGGAGTGTAGACTGGTGCAACCACTGTGGAAGTCATTGTGGAGATTCCTCAAGAAACTAGGATTAAAGATCCCATTCAACCCAACTATTCCTCTTCTGGGCGTTTTCCCAGAAGAATTGAAAACATCATACCACAGTGATATGTGTGCACCGATGTTTATAGCAACCCAATTTGTAATAGCCAGGTCTTGGAAACAACCCAAGTGGCCATCAATCAAAGACTGGATTAAACAGATGTGGTATTTTTCTACAATGGAGTACTACTCAGCTATTAAAAAAGATTGCATTGAGACTTTTATAAGTAAATGGACACGACTTGAGACCATACTCATAAGTGAGACAAATCAAAGCCACATGTGCAAATACCGTATTGTCTCCCTAGTGTAAGAAAATGAAAAAATATATATGATCCAAAATCTATAATAAATACTATGTAAGGGTAAAAAACAGCTCAAAGAGCAAAAGTAATTGGGAAGGGAAAAGGGGGAAAGAGGGAAGAGAAAAGGAAAAGATATAAATCTGTATATATGCATATGTAAGATAACTAAAATGAACACACAGCTGAATGTATTCGTTATTGATAAAGAACAATTAATACTCGTATGATTAGATCAATTTTACATGTCTATATCTATTAATGTTAACAACCATTTTGAAGATAACGATACACAATATTGCAACCATTGTCAATTTTCTATCCTGTTTTGTAAACCTGTAATGTTACTGTTGTGTATTTACTCTAGTCATTTGTTTGTCTCTTTTGCTTTTTGTCTTTGTTATGTATGTCTTTTTTTCTCTTAAATAAAAAAATAAAATTAAATAAAAATAAAAAAAGATGTGATATTTTTATATAGTGGAATACCACTCAACCATAAAGAATGATAAACTCAAGGTTTTTATAGGTAAATAGATGCAACTAGAAACCATACTCATGAGTGAAACTTCCAAGTGTAAACACAGTATTGTCTCACCAGTGTAAAAATCTGAAACAGCAAATGAGATCCAAAAGTTATAATAGATACAGTAAAAGGGATACAAACTGCTCAAAGGGAAATTATAATGTTTGAGCTATCTTGCACTTCTGTGTTTTGTAGCCTGAGCAATTACTTTGAGAATAACAGTATGCAATATAACAACCACTGTAAAATTCCTACTATCTTGTTTTGAAATCCCATTTTGCCATTGTATTTTTGTTGTCATTTTAGTTTTATTGTTCTTTTTAATTTTTTGCTTTTTGATTTACCTGTTTTTCTCTTTAAAAAAAAAAAGTACAGAGTTCTCATGTATTCCTTTCTTCATGCATGAAAAATCTCCTTTACTCTCAATATCCCACAGTTTATGAGCCTTCACTGATACATCATTATATTCCAAAATCCATACTTTTGTTAAGGTTCTTGATGTTTTATAAACCATGGGTGTTGACAAATTTATTATGAATTACATCCAGTTATAGCATTTTACAGAATAGTACTCTTTCCTTTCAAACTTTTGTGAGTGAGGGTGTGTGTGTGTGTGTGTGTGTGTGTGTATGGTACTGGAGACTGAACCCAGAGTACTGAGACTGAGTTACAATCCCAGTTGTATTTACCTGTTTATTTTGAGTCAGAATCTCACTAAGTTGCTTAGACTGGAGTGGAACTTGCAATCCTCCTGCCTAAGTCTTCCAGAGTTCAAGGATTGCCAATATGTCTGGCTCTTAGAGAATAGGTTTAATGACTTAAAAGTCCTTTGTGTTCTGCCTATTTATCTCTCCTTTTCCACTGAACACTGCTAACCACCATCCATGTCCTTTCAAATTTTGCAGAGCATAATAGAATCATGAAAGTAAGTAGTCTTTCAAATTGACTTCACATAGTAATACGTATTTATGATTCTTCTGTGTCTTTTTATGACAGTTCCTTTCTTTTAATGCTGAATAACATTTCATTTTTCTGGATGTACCATAGTTTACTTACTCATATACCTACTGAAGTAATTTTGGTTACTTCCAAATTTTACTAATTACAAATGAAGCTCCTGTAAATATCCTTGTGCAAATTTTGTTTAGAAATATATTATCAACTCATGGGTAAATACCAAGCAGCATGACTGCTGGATCATATTGTTTAAGTGCATGTTTAGTTTTGTAAGAAACTAGCAAACTGTTTTCTCAAATAGTTGTACCATATTATATTCCCACCTGTGATGAATGAGAATTAGTTTTGCTCCACATCCTCACCAGAGCTTGCTGGCATTGTTTTTTGTTTGTTTACTCAAAAAGCTGTATAGCGGTATCAAAGTGTTACTTTAATTTCCAATTTCCTAAAAGAAATGTGAAATTGAGCATCTTTTTTCATACTTATTTATCTTCTGTGTATCTTCTTTAACTGAATGTCTGCTGAAGTCTTTGGTTCATTTTTAATTTTCCTTCTATTGTTGAGTTTCAAGAGTTCTTTGCCATTTATAATTTGAATGATTTCTCCTAACCCATGGCTTAATTTCTTATTTTTTACAATGTCTTTTTAAATTGTTTGTGAAGAGTATTTGTTCAAACACCAAATGCTACTCTTGAAAATCATTAAAATCTCATTTTCTACAGACAGAGAATTTGCAGTTTTGATTTGCTTATTATTTAAAATAGTCACTCCTCATTCATACAAGAAATCTTTGTAAATGGAGAGTGAGATACTCTATTTCATGTGGAAATGTGCTCCAGTATCATTAACCCGGGCAAGTTGCTGAAACAACCCCTTAGAACTTCCAGGACTGAGTTTGGAGACACTTTCACAGAGCAAAATCTCTGACATTCGGGTATCTGTAAATACAACATTTGCAAGTTGTTTTCGGACCCAGGACATAGCCGTGTTTTTACAATTTTAAAAGAAGAAAAATATTTTCCATTTATTTTGACTGAGGTTTCTCTTCATCACCAATAAAGAATATTTCACTTTCTTTTCTTTATTATCTTTTTTTTTGAGACAAAGTCTTGCTATATAATTTAGACTGGCCTTGAACCCACCATGTAGTCCAAAATGGCCTCAAACTCATGGAGATCCTCATGCCTCAGCCTCCCAAGTGATGGCATTACAGGTTTGTACCACCTCACCTGGCAGGAGCTTATGTACTTCAAAACCACACTGTGTATTACTGTTAGCACATAGTGGGGAAAAGCTGTGAACATCAAAATATTTAATGTGGAAAGACCAGGGAAAGATTATTAAATAGTTAGTGAATTAGGAGGAGGGAGAACTTTACTTCCTCAATCTCCCTGTAACAGGTCTGTGACTGACGCTTTGCCTTAGATTTGAATCCTCTCATCCTAATTTTAGAATTCTTTTACTTATCTTTTTCTTTTCGCTGAAGAGTTCCTTCTGAAACATTTAAAACCATAGTAAGAACACATGCCATTTGCATACCTGTTGCCTAGGATTTCCAGCATTCCTCCAACCCTCTGCACAAGTGATTTAATCCAGAAATGCCCTAGAAGGTCCCTAGTCTCTCTGTCAGACAAATCATGGTTACTCCTTGGCTGAGGGCTTATACAGTCTGGCTGATCTCTGGTTTGCTCAGACAAGGGTACTACTTATCATCAGTGATAGATCCTTCACACTCTTCACTGGCAAACTTCAAGTTAATGTGGTCCTTTCATTTACTGTGTCCTTTCTGTTTAAATGTATTTCAGAAATTCTTTAGAGATAGGTCTGATAGCAACAAATTCTTTTAGAATTTCTAGCTTTTTTGCATACGAAACTTGAGATTCATGGTCCTTTTATTTCATTACTTGAAAAATTCCATGCTGCTTCCTTCTAGCCTCCAGAGTTTCAAACAGATCCCCACTGTCATTGATGTTCCCATATTGGTAATGTGTTGTTTCTTTTGTCATTTTCAAGATTTTATTTCTAATTTCTGCAATGTAAGTATGCTGTTACTTGGTTCTTTCAGGTGGAAAGTTCTAAAATGCCAAGTTACCACTGTACTTTTTCAGCTATTGTGTCCCTATCTAGTCTCCTTTCTTATTGAGTACTTCTGTTGTTACCTCTATCTTTATTTCCAGGTTTTTTTATCTTCAGAAATAGAAAAATCTTTGATATCTTGTTCAAACTAGAAGCTTAATTTATATTTGAATCATTACTTTCTCATGTAGAAAATCAATTGTAAGGGGCTAGAAAGAATTTGAGAAAAATAAGCAAGAGGCTATTATAGCTGTTCATATAAACTGGAGTGGTAGCAATGGAGATAGAAACAATGATATTTCAGAGATAACACAAATAAGACTCACTGATGTATTGATGCTGGCAATTTCTGGCTTAAGTCATTCAATGAATGGCAGTGCCACTTAAATTTAGAAAGCATCTCCTTCATCACAAAAATACATTACTGTCTGAAACACGGCTTTGAGTTTCCACTGCTTTGTCTGAAGCAGTATTACACACTCGGAAAAAAAGTGCATCCCACCCTATCTTTCTCTCCTAGGCTCTCAGATTCATAATTGGGACCAGGCTAAGGCTCTCCAAGTTGCATGTAAATTAAAGCTACTAATTGACTGGAGTCCTCAGAGTACACTTGGTTTACATTAACAACAGGCCAAAAGGGTTCTGCTGTTACTGGCTGCACTGATTATATAATGCCCTTAAATAACTAGCAATCCAAACCCTATTCTACTGCCACTGTGTTTTTGAGGTGATTCCAGTAAAGCTTTCCAGAAACTCACTGACCATGGTAAAACAAGATGAATGTTAGTTTCTGACCAGTTTTACTCTCAAACCTCCAATATAGTGAAACTGAGCATCAACTCTGTAGATTTTTACAACTAATCTTCAAGGGGTTGCTAATTATGCACAAAAGTTGTTGAACAGACAAGAAAGATTCAATACAGGTAAGAAGGATGGAGATTAGTGTAGATTTCCAGGCTGAAGGAGGATATAATAGGTATTTGGAGACAAATAGATCAGTACTTGAATCCCTGCTCAACTTCTAGTTGAGGAGTCTTGGGTAAAATTATGTAATCTTCATGAGCCTTTGTTTTCTTACATGTAAAATGGGAGAACACTCTAATACAATTGAGATAACTCAAATTCAATCAGGAGCTACAATACTTTACACTGTGTAAAGTATTACATATTTCTGTTATCATCACTAGTCTCCCTTATGCTGCCTATTCTGTTCTGGCACAGTATTATGGATACTGCAGTGGAAAGAGGGCATCTTATCCCTTGCCTATTCTATCTCACATCCATGCTCTCTGACCTAGGTTTTAAAGATGCTCAAACTTGCAGATGACAAAGAAATGCTGCTTATAAGGTACCAGAATGAATGACTCTGTCCTATAAAGAGATACCAAGGTAGCAAGTAAACCTCCCAAATATTTCCACAGGTAAAAAGGATCAGTACATATGTTCCCAACTCTTCTTGCCCAGTGGACAGGTGTGAATCTGTTCTAATGGTTGCCACCTATGAGATTGATCCATTTTTAGAATACTATCTACCACAATATTTATGGTTGCCTCTGGGATATCGTTTGCAACACAAATTTGCAGGCTTCGCAATGGAAAGAAAACCCATACTTTACATCCACTCTAACCTTGAGAGGTTTGTTTGAAATGGAGTCTCTCAGAAGCCAAAGGGATAGTTAGAATCACCAAGTTCAGTCTTTGAGTATTTTAACAAGTATTTTAATGGGCAGAATTCGCTGCCTCAAACATGGGGAGGCCATATAACACTCCCTTCAGTGCTTCTGGGTAAGAAATCAAAGCACTGATTTTCTGAAGTGTTTCTGGCTCCAAAAATTGTAGGCACACACAGCAGAAACAACCCATTCACTCACTTTTCCAAAATAGTCCACTGCCTAGGAGACTCAAAATATAATTTGGCTTCTCAATTCCCACCCTACCTCCAATTTACCATCATGTCCAGATTCTTAGTCCTTAGTTTAGTTGCAGGTTATCTTCATGACTTACTAGGCCTCAAATTGAACAGGCCTAGATCCTGGAAAGCAACAGAAACCTAATTAATGAGCTTTTTTCTTGGATCATACTTTGTGAGGATTCATTTCTAGAAATTTTCTAATGTTCCATGCATTGAGTGTGCAATAACTTAGCTGTTGACATTTGTGGTATAGGATACCAGGGTACACTCTCAGTCCCAGATCTCAAAGTGTAGCAAAGAAACTACAGAAAGAATGAGAGCACATAGTTTCCATATAAATAAATAAATGAAGAAATACCCAGATAGTTTCGATTCTGGTCTTTGCTTCTTCACCACCCATGACCCTTTGATAACAGAGTTAGCTATTGAATCTGATATTAGAGTTGACACACTGGGAGCATTTGAGTACATTCCATTTGTGCATCTTGAGGATATCGCCAAGCTCCAGTTATTACTGCTTGAGAGACAGAAGTTTGAAGCTATCATCCAGGATAGATCTTCTGTTGCGCCGTAGCTTTCTTTGCCGTTGCTGATACCAGATCACACCACCAAGAGCCAGAACAACAAGCAGGAGGATAATGCCCACAACAGTTAAAACAGAAGTTAGCATCTCAACATGTTTTATGGGGATCTTCATGCCCAGCATCTTCACATTACCCTCTGCAATGTCTCTTAGGATTGTTGCTGAAATGGAGGGGAGAGAAAAAATGGGTATCCAAAAATAGGGAGTACTTTAAAGTGTCATTGTTTGTAGTCATCTCTTGGAGAAACAAGTCCATTCAAATAGGATGAGTTCACATTTTATCACTTACTATTCTTTTTTTTTTTTTCTTGGTACCGAGGATTGAACTCTCAACCACACACCTGCCAGGCAGGCATTTAGGCCACTGAGCTAAATCCCCAGCCCTATTTTTTGAGACAGGGTCTCACTATGCAGTTCAGGCTGACCTTGAACTCACTTTGTAGCCCAGACTGGTCTTGAACTCACAACAATCCTCCTGCCTCAGCCTCCTGAGTGCTGGGATTAGAGGCGTATGCCACCATGCTGGGCATCATTTACTATTCTTATGACAATTCACTTTCCATTTCTTAGCTTCTCATACAGAAAACTACTGGGATTTACTAGACCAACAATTTTGAGGGCTGTTCTCCCAATGTAGAACCTTTTTAATACATGAAAGATTATGAGCAATGTGTGTATGTACACTACATATATATATATATGTGTGTGCTTAAAAATGTACACATGAAAAGTGTATGTATACATAAGCACATGTGGACATAAGTACACACTATGTAAAATTTTACTATATATAAAATAATGAGCTATTACAAATTGTGCTGCTATAAACATGGGTGCCCATATATCACTGTGGTGTGATGTTTTCAATTCTTGTGGGAATATGCCCAGAAGCGGGATAGTTGGGTCAAATGGGAAACCTTTGTTAAGTTCCTACCATCTTGCTTTGAAAGACTATATTGTTACTGTTTCAGGTTTTTTGTTATTGTTGTTTATTTGCTTCTTTTGTTTCTTGTTTTTCTTGTGTTTTTGTTATTTGTTTGTTTTATTTTCCTCTTTAAAATAAAATAAAAAATAAAATAATGAGCTTCTGAGGTTGAAGGTGATGAAGTCTGAGTCTTATCAGCTGAAGTTTATTTTTCCTCTTGCTAACTTCTTTAGGTTATACCCTAGGATCTGGTTAATAGTTCACAAGGTTCTTAGGTAGATCATTAAGACTTGCCCAAACAGTCAAAACCTCCCAGAGTAAACAGATGCTCTCGAATGTCCTTTTTCACTAGCATACATTTTTAAAAATTTTCTACTCAGATTAAAAGCGAGATGGACAATGAAAGTACAATTTGAACCTAGGTTGCAAAGCACAAGAATCTCTGATTTCCCAAATGGCTGAAATGTTAGTTCCAAAGGTTCAACTGTTTGATATTCCATGGAAGAAGGGGAAAGAGGCAAGGATAAAAGTAACTGCTGAAAACCATCTCGTCTTCGTTAACATTTTCTCTGTGGGAATTCATGTCTGTGCAACAACTTTTTCATGCCTAACCCAGAAGGCCTTAGTTTTCTTCTCATTCACACATGAGGTAAGAGGCTAAGAAACCATCTTCTAACTGAGTATGAGGATGTTTTCCCTGCCTCCAGAAGCTGGAAGTGGAGCCCAGAGAGAATAAATGTGCTGAGCAAAGCCAAACCTTGGCCCCTGGCTTCTGAAGTCTTACAGAAATCTCAAGACACCAGTATCATTGTGCCCAGTTTCTATTCATGTGAGTCCCATTTGCTAGTGGCACCACACACAAACATATATACACACACACTCCACATGCAACTTCTCAGTCAGTACCTACCTTTTCCAGTCTCTCTGGTGATGGTAGTGACAGTGGTTAAGTATTCTGGTGGAAAAAAACAAAATATTATCCCAGTTAATTTTTCTACCAATTTATAGGTTTCCCATGTGAGGTTGGCATTGGTTAGGGGAATTTCTTTGTGCTATATAGAAAGCAAAAATGAAAATGAAATTACCTACTTCACAAAGTCCATATCAGTATGTTGATCTGATTTTGATTAGGGACATGAATATAGACAAAAGCACAGACTCAGGAGGCTAAAATGTAAGTGACCTCTCTGCTATTATTTACAAGTTTCTTGGTACCTCCTCTATCATCAATATTGTTTTTTTTTTTCCTACTGTTTCCAACCCTCTTTCAAGAAACCTCTGCTTAGAACACTTTTTTCTCTCTTGCTTTAATGAGACTGAGTCCTCTCCTCAGGTCTGCATCTCAATTACATTCTAACAATACCGTGTTTCTCTCTTTTTAGTAAAGTTCTATCTCTTTTGCAGCTCATGTTATTTGCCTACAAAAGTCAAAAACACTTTTTGCTACTGTTGCCTACTAGTTCCCTTCACTTTTTCTCTTTAGTACCTAGCTCAATCTTCCTCAGTGCCCACCGTGAGTACTGACCCATCCAACACTCAAGCCTCATAATGTGTGGACCTTTTAACTTTAATGGCTTGCACATTCACTCCAATTCTACCATTCACTTCCACAATCACATTGCACTTGTTATCCAGCATTGCTCCACCTTATAAATAAAATACCTAACAATACCCTCCTATCTTTTCTGTGCTATTACTCTACTAGTTTTTATTCATTCCTCATTAAATCTTTAGTTGCTGAACCCTTCCACTCTTCCTGAAGTTACCGTCTTTATCCTATCTTCTCTTCTTTTTCTAGAGAAGTCAGACCCCATGGTCTATCACTTCAAATGCTAACTTACCAAGAATATTGCAATTATTTACTGAATCTGCAGTAATGGTACTTGCCCTATATTTTGTTTGATATGCTAAATGCTGCCAGAGAAAACTCATGCTATCAGCAAGATTAGGTCCAACTTCAACTAAATCATCGGTGCTGCCTGGCAATAATTACTTTATTTTGCATCCCCTAGAATGTTTATTATAAGCTTTTGCATGCTTTCCTCAAGTCATTTACTCAATTTCACTCTCAGCAGATGACTCCATGTGCTCCATCACAGAGGAAATAGAGATCGTGAAGTGAAAATTCTCTACCTGTCTCCCAAGATGCTTAGTTTTACTGTCTTCTCTCTTCTTACAGTAGAAGGATGACTGGAATAACTGGTCTTATACTAATCTAATTTTAGCTCTGACTCTCATCCCTGTTGCCTCATGAGGAACTTTGTTCAACAATTAGTACTTTTTTTCCTGTCTGTCATTAACTGTTCCTTCTGATAGTCCTATTTACACATGTGGAGTTGCAGTCACATAAAATTAAAGCACAGTGAGATTTAAGAAAACAAAAAGATAAAGATTTACAGGCTGGCTCATCATCGTAGAGATATTTTAGCTGTCTTTTCTCATGAAAGTGCCTCAATGATACATACTGAAGATGGTCTCTTATATTTTGGATGACTCACATTTGAGATGGCTCATTATAACATATGAAGACAATCTGTTGTTCTGAATCAATGACACCTTGATGACATGGGTTTTGTTCTATGAATGGATGGAATACAACATCTGGATACTAGGGAATAATGTTAGAATAATAAGAGGAATTCACACTGTAGCATTCTGGATTGTCAGAGAACAAAACCCTTTTAATGATACCAGAAATCAGGTACAATCATTGCTCTCACTCCCGCACCCTCAGAATGACTGTAGTTGTATTCTCTACCCTGATTTGCTAAGTCTGTTTGAGACAACAAAGACATTTTGCCACTCTCTAGTCCTTCTAATAAAATCAGTGTTTGACAACCTCAGAATTCTTACTTCAATAACACCTTTTTTTCAAGCAATATGCAATTTAAAAAGCTCAGGGGAAAAGAAAAAACAACTTTGATTTCTCTGGGCCCCAGAAGCCCCTACAGGACTTCTTGGAAAAGAGATACTGCTAGGAGATAGACCTGGATCAAGCGGATCAAAAAGTGAAACACTTAATCATTTAATGCTCCAAAGACACAAAAGCCAACTCATCCTACCTCCTTACACACTCAATGGAGAATAAAGGTAATTGATACAGAAATTTCCCAGCTATTACTCTTCCCTATAAAAATTTTAAGAAAAATGTTTCTGCCACTTTTGGTTGCAACTCAGTCTGGGATAAGCAGTAATTGTTTCTAGCCTTTGATGGGATAGAAATAACTGCCATTTAAAACCCTTACTAAACACACCAGTTAATAGGTACCAACTGGAATTATTTTTCTTTTCGTTAAAAAAGGACTCACTAAGACAGAGGGTGTGACTCGATGGTAGAGCACATGTTTAGCATTTACAAAGACTTGGGTTTCATACTCAGCACACAACAAGGCTTGTTAGAACATTCCCTCAATGTTTCCATTATACTTTAAATAGTACATTTGTATACAACTTAAATTTATTTCAAAGGGTAAAAATTTGCACTAGGCATTGAGCCCAGTGAGTTTCAGGCTGGATCAGCCCAGATGAGTTCAACAGGTATTAAAATAAATAGGACAGATGCAAGCTTCAGAGCAGCAGTAGAAAATGAAAAATATCTTTAGGGGGAAATTACTGGAGGAAGGCTACGTATGCTACGCACTAAAACCTAGTTCTTCTTGCATCAGAAGAGGTGTAAGAAACTTCTTGGTATTACTTGGTTTCTCTAGGCTAAAGATGATCCATCTCAGGGAGCTAGCTCTTACCTTTTTTGGATAAGACAGTAAAGAGGGTCTCCATTCCAGCATGCACATGGTCAGTCACATGGCAGTGTATTAGCCATGTCCCAGAGTTGCTGGTCACCATCTCCACAACCTCAAAAGTCCCTGGAAACAGATCCACCACATCTGCCCGGTAGCTCTGCCCATTCTGCGTGATAGATTGGGAGTAGGGTAGAGGAAGTGAAGCATATAGCAACCATCTTATAGCTTTATAAGAACTGAAAGTCTACCATGTTCACATTTGGGGCATGAGGTTCCTAGACCAGAGAGTAGTTTTAAATATCCACTTTCTCATTTCTCCTAAAACCTATTCACATTAATTAAATCAATGAATGATTCCTTCCTACTTTCTCTTAAAGTTTTCTGAAGTAAAAGACACTCTACATTCCTTTAGGGGACTCAAAATTAGTATCTCTATATCTTTTCTTTTCTTTTTTTAAAAAATATTTTTACATGATGAAATTTGGATAATTTGGCTGAAGCTTTTACCTGCAAGGAGCACGTATTTCCTTTAGAAATGAATTCAATTTAATTTTCCTCTTTGTCAATACTTTTATCACCATTTCTATATCTCTAAGTCTCTATCAATACCTCCAACTCTGTGCTCTTTTCCTAAGGCTAAATGTTCTTTAACACCTGCTTATCATTCCATTGACATTCTTCTTACAATTGTTTATGCTTTCAGAGATTCTGGGATGTAAAATTTCTTTCTCTTAGGATCACTACCCATTGAGTCGCAAGTCCTTGACTAAGACCCAAAGATGTTGATTCCTTCAATCTTCTTACCCTATAAATGAACTTTTCTCAACCATGTCAGAAGGGAAAGCTAAAACTGAGAAGTGACTGACCTTGGTATATATAGCCAGGCTAGAATTCCCAAGTCAATTCTCCATATACTAGACAGCTACTCTTATTCTTTGCTATTCCTTTCTTCCTCAATGATTACAGGCCCTCCTTTAATCAACCCTAAGGAGCTCAAACCGATTTTCAGCTTACCTGATAGAGAAAGCTTTCTCCATGGAAATGGACAGTATGTAGATCCACATCTTGGCCCATGGCCAGCATGTACCAAGCCACTCGTTCTCCTTGGTACATGGTAAGACCCTTGAGGTTGGCATAGAGCTTCCCATTGATGGCTGTGAAAGAAGAAAATGTCTCTTGCATCTCTCCCTTTGACTTACTTTTGCAACTTCCCTAGGTCTGGCTCCCAACATCTCTGATAATAGCAAAAGGCTCCTAACTTGGTTCATTCCTATTCCATTTATGTTCCTCCAATTTATCTTTATTGTTGATAAGAGTTATCTCTTTAAATAACTATTTTGACTATGTCATTCTGCTGCTTAAGATATTTCAATAGCTCCCTCCTTTCCAAAGGAGCAAGTCCATGATTCTATAGCTCAGCCAATGAAGTCCTTCAAAATATAGGCCCGAACCACTTTCTCAGACCTATCTCCCACTGAAAAACACATTTATTCCAATTACAATGATTTCACCACTATCTTTCAAATAATCCATGCATATTATTTGTGTCCTTTTGTATTTAAACTTCCTCTCAGAAATCCTGCCTCTTTATGTCCATCTTTTCAAAACTCAGTCAAACCCTCCCCTCCTGCAAGAAAACTTTCCTGATCTCCTCTCTTTTCTCCATATCCATAATTCCTTACACCTCCTTGCACCTCTAAAGTCCTCCAGCACTACTGGAGCACAAATTATTGGAACATAACAAAAACTGCTTTCTAAATTTAGCTATCTTTAAGATATGCAAATTCATATACCCAAATAAGCATTAAATAAACGTATATACTATAGTAGTATAGCTTCTTCGTGTTCTTTCAGAATAATCAACAGATATCTTACCCTACAATAAATGTTTTGTAAAACTATCACAGTCATATAATTGTTATTAATGCACAAGCCTCACCATCTTTCTTTTCCCGAAATGCATCCTGTGTTTCAAAGACACCAAAGTGCTTATTGCAGTTTTAATTCATACTGGCACTGGACTTGAGCCAGAACAATTTTCTCCCACTGTTTATGTTCTTACAAAGGGAAGGTAATGTCTACTTTATCCCTCAAGAACATAAATAATATAAGGTACATTGATAGTCTTCTCATCAACTATTCCCACTTAATTGTGAATTTGGCAGAAGAACCAACAAGCTCAACTCAACCCCTTCTGGATCTTTTCCCTTTCTGATAAGTCTATTCACAGAATGAGGTGCAAATTTACTAACTATTTCATTGTGAGTAAGACTGCTTCTGTCAAGGGAAAAGATGTTGTCCATCTAAGTCAATGACAAAGTAGAAAATCTATCTATTACAAAGGAGTATGAGCAACCATACTTAGTTGTAAAACTAAATTCAGCTTTTTAGTTAGCCTTCCCAGTGATAAAACTCACATTTGATCATAAGCATCTCTCAGTTTAAGAATCAGGAAGAAAAGGGGAGAATGTTATTTATTTGCCTCCATATATCCCAAAATTATTTATTTTTATATCTCTAGTACGAGCACTCAGAAAGTGCTAAAAAAAAAAAACTTTTTGGGTATATATAGTTGGTAGACAGAAACCTGAAAAGTTTGGATGAATAGATGTATAAACCAAAAGATAAATGTTGTCATTACTCAAACTCCTGCATTAGGACCTCACTGTGCCCTCATTCCATTTTGTCCATTTCTCTCTCTCATTTGACAGAAACTACAACGTGCACATTGTGTATCATCTGTTTAAGTGTGAATCACTCATTTCTCCATCAAGTTGAAATAGCCAAAATCTGTGGGACAATGAGATACTACTTCTGGGTTCCATTAGAGTCATTGTCAAAGCTGTACCTTATTCTCAGATCAAAGAAATGTTGAACTAGAAGGGGTTATGAGAGATCACTTCATATATTCCACTGCATTTGAGCTCACCCTATTATTTGAGACTTTCTCTTCTTTTTGAAAATCTACACAGATCAGTAGAGCAACGAGAAGTTTCAATGCACAATTTCTCCCTAAACCTATTTAAGAATTAAGATATTCTTCCTTATATCTGAGATAAAGCCAGTATGTTATTTCATGATGCTCTCTTCTCTGATAATTCATGTGTATGTTTATTTGTTTTTTCATGGTGCTAGCGGTTTAACCCAGGAAGTTGCATATGCTCACAAATTGTTCTACCACTGTGCTATGGTCCAGCCCCAAATATTCCACTTGTAAGTTGAAATTTTATTTTGAAACAGACAACCTGTTGAGAAAGCAGATCCCATATTCAGAATGGTAATGAAATAACATGAGAGACTAAGCTTCGAGTTTTGAAACAAAGATATATAGAGCAACATAAATGACCATTTTCCGTCTCCAATATATTAAAAATTTGATTGTGTCACCATCATACCATTACAGAGTTAGTATACTGTTGAATACTAATTCTAATCTGGACCAGGTATCTGCTTTGCATTTATAAATATACAATAATAAGGATATTTCCAATTGATCCTCATTCCACCTTTAAACTTCCCATAATTTCCAGAATTATGTTCCTTTAGGTAGTAATGGATCTATCAAATTTACCCTCATGTAACCAACCAGTAAAGGATTTTTTGAAAAAGGGGTAGTTTCTTTTCTACATACCATGCATTTTATTGCTCTCCAAGAAAGTCTCATTCTGTAGGTTAACATGGCCTGGCTCTTGGGGCCCATAGGTTGCCACATTCTCCTTTAGATACCAAGACTGGTTCTCATCAAAGATCAAAAACAACAAAGCAAATTCCCGATCCACGTCACTTCGTTCTCCATGGGGCTCCAGGATGCCCTTTCGGCAGATAGCCAAGGGCCCTACTAGACCACTATACAGGTCCTGAAAAAAGGAGGAAGGAAAGAAAGATGGGATTGTTCTTGGGTGACAGGGTTCTGCAAGGAATCAGATCACAGTGTCCCTCAGCATGTCATCAATATGCCTCATAGCACCTCATCATTATGTCTTACATTTATGAGCACCCTATTATTGTATGTTATTTGAAACAATTCTCACAATTATTCATAGCATAGATAAGATGCCCTATCTAACTATGCTACCTATCCATTGATCTCCAAATTCATCATGAACTTCCACAACCCAATGCTTTTTTGTGCTGTTTCTTCTGCCTACAAAGCTCTCCTCTCCTCTACATCGCATATCTAATGACTTTCAAGGCCCAAATATATGGAGCTTCCATTGTGATAACTTCTTTTTTTTTTATGAGTACCAGGGATCGAACTCACATCCTTGTGTCTGCCAGATAGGTGCATAAGCCACTGAGCCAAACTCCTGGCCCTGTTTTTTTCGAGGCAAGGTCGTACTATGTAGTTCAGGCCAGCCTTACTCATGTTGTAGCCCAAGCGGGCCTCAAACTCACAATGCTCCACCTCCCTCAACCTCCTGAGTGCTGGGATTACAGGCGTGCATCACCATGCCTGGCCTGTGATAACTTCTTGACTTTCCTCTTACTCAACTAGTCTATCCTTTTGGAAAATGGAAATGTATGTTAACATCTGTGTCCTTCAAAGCACCAAGTAAATGTCCAAGATGTAGTACGCAATAAATGACTGCTGAGGGAATTGGGGTAAAAAGAAGAATCAACACACATTAGGTATAGGAACAAATTCTCTATGATGAATGTGATCATTATATATATCAAAATTATACCAAAAATTAAGGAAAAATAAAATAAAGATTATGAATTAATCTCTGCTCTAGCAAAAAAAAAAAAAAAAAAAAAAAAAAAAAAAAAAAAAAAAAAAAAAAAAAAAAAAAAAAAAAAAAAAAAAAAAAAGATTGACTATAGGCTACATAGATTCATTTTCCAGAAGAAGAAGTGGAGACAGGCTGACAATTTAAAAACCAATCCAAAGGGAAGTTAAAGACATATCAGATATAGAACCTCGATCTTATGACAAGCATTTCCAAGTTTTTGGAATGATAGTATATTGTGCTAAGGAACCCAAAAAGAAGAGACAAGGAAGAAAATTTTTAGGAGAAAATTTCTCTTTCCTTCATTCTTTTTCTCAAATACTGAAATGAGTATAGCATGTGAGATATTATCCCCAAACTCTAATCTCTAGTATCTTAACTGTGGACATCATACTACACTTTTTTGCTGGGTTATTTTTTGCCAGGCAGTTTGTTACTGAGATCCACCTCCAGACAACCACTCTTGTCTTTACCTTGATGGGATCCACTGCAGAATAATAGATCCAAGAAACACAGGCAGAGTCATTTGGTCCAGGGCCAGAACTCTCTGGGATGTTCCACTGGTAAGTGAGCACCTCACCTAGGAAGGCCAATAAGGGACCTCAAGTTAAACCAAATAAGAAATTTCTGTCAACATCCAGGTATCCTGAAAATGCAATGGTGGGAAAGTGCCAGCAACTTTACTTTTAACTTCCACCATTTCCACATCAATCTCCATTTTATTTTTATGAATTTTTGAAAAGAAAATTCCTCCAGGGACATTCTCAACATTTCTATTCTTCTCACTTTTAAAGATTCAAGGTCAAACCTTTAGCAAAGAAGTTCTCCTACTAATGTCCTTCTTTTTCAATTGTTCTGATATATTTTCCTGCTCCTATCTTGTAAAAACAACTGTTTTTCTTCTTTATTTTTCTCATTTCTCTTCAGACTCTCTATGGAAGCTTTCAGGAACTTTCCTAGCATAAATTGTAATCTACACATTGACATATCTAAAATAGTTACTTCTGACCCCCTTCTTACTGAACTCCAATCCTAATTTTTCACTTAAGTAATAGACATCATTTGAAGGTTTTCCTGATAAAAAACTGAAATTGTTGAGTTACAGGTGTAGCTCAGTGGCTTAGCATTTGATTAGCATGTATGAGGCCCTGTCTTGGTTACTTTTCTCTCATTGCTGAGACAAAGTACCTGATACTCAACATGAAGGAAGAAAAGGTTTATTTCTTATAGTTTTTTGCAGGTTTCAGTTCATACTCAGCTGGTTCCAAGGCAGGGTGGCATAGCTGAGGGGCAACAGCTCATGGTGTCCTCAAGCAACAAGAGCAAAAGGGCAGAAAAAAGAGGAAGACACACCTTCTTCCTGTTCTTACACTGCATGTTGGCTCCATCCCTGGGCAGGTGCAGCAGTCACACCACCAATCTCAGTGCCCGACAACAAACCAATCAAAAACACTAGACTCAGCCATATCCATGGTTACATGAGGTTTGGAAGGGCCATAGGAACACAAACCATAACACTTCACCCCAAACCCCCTAAAGACTCATGTACATCCTTTTATACAAAAGGCATTTAGTCCCTCTCCAAGAGTTGCCACAGTCCTAACCTTTTCAGCATTGCTGAAAAGTTCAAGTCCCAAGTCTCCTCCAAGATGGAAGGCAAACTCTTAGCTGCATACTCCTGTACAAATGAAAACAAAGTTAAACACTTCCAATACGCAAAGGCACAAGATAACTATTACCATTCCAAAAGTTACAAACGGGAATACAAAGTATTGGAACCAAAGCAAGTCCAAAATCCAGCACAGTGAAAATAAAGTCCTGGAGTTCCATGCTCAGCATCTGAAGCAATCTGGTTGTAAGCTCCAAAAGGCTTGAGTGACTCCACCCCTACAGCACTTCCAGGAGTTCCAGTTCTGATAGATTTTCTGTTAAGCCCACTCTGTTTGATCTTTGCAGCTTTCCTTGGATGATCCAAGTTTCTGGCTTTTCCAAACTTTTGGGGATTCCATTGTACCTTTGGCTTCACGTTTACAATTACATATTGCCCTCTCAGGGGCACACTACTTGGCCTCCCAGGCCTTCTGAAAACAGGGTGGAAACTGCCTTAACCTCAGAACTCATGCATTTTCCTGGCACCTAAAATCAGCACCACATGAATGTCACTAAGGTCTGCTGCTAGCTAGAGCAGTAGCCAGGCTTTCCTCTCTCTTGGCTGTAGGGGTTGAGTACCTGGATTGCTGAGCTCTCTGAACCTGATTGTGAGGAATAGCTTCTCTATGTCACCATCATTCTGGAACATGGTGTGGTTGCCACCATTTTGGAACCTCCTGTGGCTTCCGTTGCCACTCTGGAACATGGTGCTCTGTGGCTTTCTCCTCTGAGCAAAGTCTTTTACTTTTGCAGTTTTGAGGCTGCAAAGGGTGGGGACCTCCTGCTTCCCAGAATACCCCCAGGTCATCTTTTTTGTTTCTCTGTTTCTTCTCAGCAATCAAGATCTCTTCAGTTCTATCTTTATAGTCCACAGCTTTAATGGAACTTCCTTTCTGGTCAAATTCACGTTTTGAATCTTTGCTCTTGATTCACAACATAAATCTGGCTAAAAGTCCCAACAATAGCCATGCCATTGCCGCAACATTTGTCTGACTTGAAATTTCTTTTGCCAGATTAATCAGTCCTCTGCCTTTAATCTCAGGCTCAGGCAAAGTCTCTGAACATAAGCAAAATGCAGGAAAACTTTCTGCCAAGACGTAGCACACATGGTCTGGAGTCCAACAATCAATGCAGTCCTTCTTCCCAGCAGAAACCTCCAAAGCCTTGCTTTTACTGACAGGACTTCTATCAGCCTTCTGGACTCCTGAGCTCTGACCAGAATCTCCCCTGCAGAACAGCCTAAACTGTTCCAGCTCTATGGATTCAGGAGACATCTCTGAACCTTTCCAAATTCTTCCCACAAGCCATTCCCAAAGGCTCTTGAACCACATGGTCAGGTTTAGGCACAGCAACAACCCCACACCTGGTACCAAATTCTGTCTTGGTTACTTTTCTCTCATTGCTGAGACAAAATACCTGATGCCCAACATGAAGGAAGGAAAGGTTTATTTCTTATAGTTTTTTGGAGGTTTCAGTCCATACTCAGCTGGTTCCAAGGCAGGGTGGCATGGTTGAGGGACAACAGTTCATGGTGGCCTCAAGCAACAAGATCAAAAGGGCAGAAGAGAGAGGAAGACATGCCTTCTTTCTGCTCTTACACTGTACATCAGTTCTACCCCTGGGTGGGTGCAGCATTCACATCACCAATCTTAGTGCCAGAGAACAAACCAATCATGAATTTTGGACTCAGCTACATCCATGATTACATGAGCCTGGGTGGGGCAATAGGAACACAAGCCATAACATGCCCTGGGTTCAATCACCAGTAACAAAAAGAAAACAGAAAGAAAAAAAAACTTGAAATTGTTAGGAACTCACCTCGCTCCAGAAAACATTTTTTTGTAAAACTACACATCCATTGTATATAGATAATATCATCACTGCCCTACTCACTCAGATTCAAAGCTTCAGTCTTCTTTGCCTCCTTACCTTAATCCATTCAGCATGGAAGCAAATAGCAGGTCTTACTGATTCTACCTCTACAATATACTATATAACCAACCTCAACTTTTTCCAATTCCTGCTTTTCATGCCTTAATTTAGAATTTTTTCTCACCTAAAGTATTACAAAATCTCCTAACAAGTCTGTTTCCCACCAGCCTTGACCTCTCTAATCCAACTTACAATTGCTGACATATTAATCTTTTAGTGAATTTTATTGATATATGTATCAAATTATCACATTGTAACCTATATATATGTAAATAAAATAATAAACAAGTAAAATAAAACATTACCCATAAATAAATAATGTTTACAATTCAAGGCTTTTTACTTTATTTGCGGAATTTCATAGCCACCACCATGGTCCATTTTTCATCTCATTACCACCAAAACAAACCTCTATAACCCTGTCACTCTATAATCTTTCCACCAACCCAAAGAAATAATTGAACTGTTTTCTATCTTATCCTGAACATTTCATACCAATTGAATTATACCGTATATTGGTTTTTGTTAGTAGAGTCTTTAATTTTGAATAATGCATTCATGGCCCACCCCTGTTGAAGCATGAATCAGTAATCAATTGGTTTTTATTGCCAAATATCCCATTTTATGAATCTACTATATTTTTATTCATCCATTCACCAGTGAGTGAAATTTTAGATCATTTCTACTATTTGGCTATTATGAATAACACTGTTACAAGGGCTAGAAATGTATCCCAGTGGTATGTACAGTGCTTCTCCACTATATGCAGTGCTCTACATATACTCCCCATGATAGCAAAAATTACTACTATCAATATTTGTGTCCAAGTATTTGTGTGAATATTACAACTTCATTTCTCTTGAGTGTATACCTTGGGGTGAAATTTACTGGCTTATATAGTAACTTGGTTTAACCATTTGAGGAATAGCCAAACTGCTTTCCAAATTGGCTGCATAATTTTGCATTCCTACAGACTGAGTACTCTGAGGGTTTCAACTTCCCAACTCTTTTATCAAAACTATTTTTCCAGTTCAGGAGTGCATCCCAGTTACTTCCCTGGGTCCCAGAGTTTCTGAACTTCACCCAACCAGGAGCAAGGCTCTAGTGTCATACTCTGTAGGTGTGTACCAGCTAGCTGCATTGCCCAGAGGCTCTGAAATCCTTCCATCCAGGCACAAGACCAAAGTGCCACACTCCAGGGATGTATCCTTCCTATTTGCACAGAGGATCCAAGCTCTGCCCAACCCAGCATGCCAGCACAATCCATAGGGAGAATATCCAGCCAGAATCACAGGTCACAGAGTTACTGAGCCCCGTCCTCCCGAAAACCCCAGAGCCATCCATCAGGAAGTGAACAGCCTAGTCAACAGCTTCTGGAGATTTCGAGCTCTGCACATCACTGCACAAGGCCCCAGTGCCATAGTTCAGGGGTGCATCCCAGCTAGTCTTGCAGGTCCCAGAGGATCTGAACTCCAACCATCCAGGAGCAAGGCCCCAGCACCACACTCCAAGTGTCTGTCCCACTTAGCTGCCTGTGCCCTGGAGGTTATGAACTCCACTCATCCAGGAGCAAGGCACCTGTATCACACTCTAGAGGTGTGTCCTGGCTAGCCACCTGATTCTTGGAGATTCAGAACTCGACCCAGTCAGGAGCAAGGCCCTGGCACCATGCACGATGGGTGCATCCCTGATAGCTGCAAGGAGGATCCAAGATCTGCCCAGCCCAGCATCCCAGTGCAATCCACCAGGGGAATGCCAGGTCCTAGAGACCCAGAGCCATCCATTAGGCAGTGACCAGCCTAGCTAACAGGTCCTGAAGATTTCAAGATCTGCCCATCACATTACAAGGCTCCAGCACCATAGTTTGGTGGTTCTCATGGATGATGGAGGATCAGAGCTCTTCCCAGAGCACCATTCCAGTACAGTCCATAAGGAGGGGTGCCTTGCCAGGTGCACAGGTCCCAGAGGAAAACAACAAAATTAAAGAGAAAGATGCAGTCTCAGTCCTCCAGCCCACTGAGAACAAACCCAGAAGATATGGAAATGGAAGACATTGGAAATTGTACAACTGAACTTTCTGAAATGATATCAACTAAAGTAAAGAAACATCTCTTTGAAGTTACAGAGACAATGAGATCAGAAACAATCTCCCAGGTTAAAAAAAGAAAAAAGAAATGACGAACATCATGAAAGAAATATTGAGTGCATTTAAAGAAAATCTAGATAAAAAATAGAGAAACATTAAGTAAATGATGGAAACATTAAATGAACAATTTAAGACAGAAATAGAATGCATGAAACAGATTCAATGGGATATTCAGGGAATTAAAAATTCCATTGAAAGCTGGCAAAACTGCTTGAATGAAGCTGAAGATAGACTCTCAGACCTTGAAGACAGGATGGAAGCTAATGATCACTAGAGAAAAGATCTCTTAAAAATAACAAGGAACCAGGAAACAATAATTCAACAGCTCCAAGATTATACAAAGAAAAACAATATAAGAATGATAGTTGTCAACGAAAAAGCAGGACACGAGAAGTCTATTTACAGAAATAAGAGCAGAAAATTTTCCAAACATGGGAAAACAAACTGATATATGGATAAGTGAGGCATATAGGACCCCAGCTGGCCACTACCAAAATAAATCTTCACAGAGACATATAATAATGATGATCTCAGAAATTTAGCACAAGAACAGAATACTAAAATCTGTAAGAAAAAAGAAAAAGATTGTCTATGAAGGAAAACCTATCAGAATCACAGCAGACTTCTCAACACAAACCTTCATGTTAACAAGATCTTGGAGTGAAGTATTTCAAGAACAGAAAGAAAACAACTTCGAACACAGATTGATATACACTTCAAAACTATCTTTGAAAATTGAGGAGAAATAAAATAATTCTATGACAAAGAACTAAAGAAATTCATGACCCTCAAACCAACACTACAAAGAGTACTAAAAGATACTCTAAAATGAAATAAAGGTAACTGCAATTTCAAGAACAACAGCAGCAGGAAACCACTAAGCAAGGCAAACAATTAAATACAAAAAGTAGAAAACCAACAACAGAAAGATAACATGACAGGGATAAGTTAGTAAATATCAGTTATATTCATAAATGTAAATGACCTCAACTCACCAATAAAAAAAAACAGACAGGCAGAGTGGGTTAAGAAACAAAATCCAAAAAAAAAGCTGTGTACAAGACACACATTTAACTTAAAAAGAAATTCATGGACTGAAAGTCAAAGAATGGAAAACAATACTCCATGTGACAGGAACCCAGAAAAAAGCAGGGGTAGCTATTATTTTCCAAACAATGTAAACTTCAAACCAAGAATAATCAAAAGGCATAAAGAAGGTCACTACATACTTGTTAGGGGAAAACTTCAAAAGGAAGACATTGCAATCATAAATATACATGCAGCAAATATGGGACAACCCAAATATGTAAGACAAATCTTCATAGACATGAAAAATCAAATAAGTAATAATACAGTTACAATGGGGGACCTTAACATCCCATTCTCACAGAGAGACAGATCAACCAAACAAAAATCAGAAAGGAAGTAACAAAACTGAATTAAACCTGTGAACAAATGGACCTAGTAGATGTGTACCAACAGGTCTACCCAACAACACCAAAATACACATTGTTCTCAGCTGCACATGGGTCATTTTCTAAAATAGACTGTATACTAGACCACAGAACATGGTTAAGTAAATGCAAAGGAATTGAAATAATTCCATACATATTTTCTGAGCATAGTGCAATGAAAGTAGAAATTAATGACCAAAAAACCCACAAGAACCACATAAATGTATGGAAATTAAATAACACTCTCCTAAACGACCAATGGGTCAGAGAAGAAATCAAAGAAGAAATTAAAAATTATCTACAATTGAATGGAAATGCAAATACAACTTACCAGAATCTATGGGACACAGTGAAAGCAGTCCCCAGAGGGAAATTTAGAGTGGTAAACTCCCACATCAGGAAAAAGGAATGAAAACAAATAAACAACCTAATGCTACACCTCATACTTCTAGGAAAAAGAAGACCAAGTCAAGCCTAATGCCCAAAGAAGGGAGGAAATTATAAAGATCAGAGCAGAAATTAATGCAACTGAAACTAATGAAACAATACAAAGAATTAATGAATCAAAGAGTTGGTTCATTGACAGCATAAATAACATTAATAAAACCCTAGGTAACCTTATCAAAAAGAGGAAAGAAAAAACACACTTCCACACAATAAGAAATGGAAAGGGTGAAATCACTACAGACCCTGTGGAAATACAGAAGATCATCAATACCTACTTCTAAAACCTTTACTCTCATAGGTTTGGCAACAAAAGAGAAATGGACAGATTTCTAGAAACATATGAATTACCAAAGCTGGATCAAGAACATGTAAAACTGCTGAATAACCCAATTTCATGTAATGAAATTGAAAATGTAATTGGAACCTGATCAACAAAGAAAAGCCCTGGTCCTGATGGATTCACACCTGAATTCTACAAGAAATTTAGGGAAGACTTAATGTCAATGCTCCTCAAACTCTTCAATGAAATTGAAAGGGAAGCAAATCTCCCTAACTCATTTCTGAAAGCAAGTATTACCCTAATACCAAAACCAGAGAAAGACCCAACCAAAAAAGAGAACAACAGGCCAATCTCCCTAATGAACATAGATGCAAAAATCCTCGATAAAATACTGGCAAATAGAACGTGACAAATCATCAAGAAGATTACATACCATAATGAAGTGGGATTCATCCCAAGAATGCAGTGAGGGTTCAATATATGCAAATTAATAAATGTAATACACCATATCAATGGAGTCAAAGACAAGAATCACATGATCATCTCAATAGATGCAGAAAAAGCTTTCAACAAAATCCAACACTCATTCATGATAAAAAAAAAACTGACAGAAAATCAGGATAGTCCTTACCTCAATCTGATGAAAGTCATACATGATAAAATAATAGACATCTTAATAAATGGACAAAAACTAAAAATTTTCAACCTAAAATCAGGAACAAGACAAGGATGTCCATTATTGCCACTCCTATTCAATATAGTGCTGGAAACATCAGCGAGAGTAATTAGACAAGAGAGAGAAATAAAGAGAATGAAGATAGGAAAGGAAGAAGTTACATTTTCACTATATGCAAATGATATGATACTCTATACACCCGACCCCCAAAACTCCATTGAAAGACTTCTAGATGTAATAACCAAATTCAGTAATGCAGCTGGATGCTAAGTCAACCCTCAAAAGTGAATAGCGTCCTTGTACACTAACAACAAATTCACTGAGAGAGAAATAAGGGTAGCCACGCCTTCACTAGAGCATCCAAAAAAATGAAATACTTAGGAATCAATCTAACAAAGGAAGTAAAAGGTCTATACATTGAAAATTACATTAATCTGTGAAAGGAAATTGAAGAGGATTTCAGAAAATAGGAAGACATTCCTTGTTCATGAGTAGGAAGAAAAAAAACTGTGAAAATGTCCATTCTCCCAAAATTTTTATACAGATTTAATGCAATTTCAATCAAAATACCATTTCCATACTTCACAGATCTAGAGGAATTACTCTTAGAATTCATCTGGAGCCAGAAGAGATGTAGAATAACACAGGCAATTGTGGGCAACAAAGGAAAGGCAGGAGGCATCACAGTCCCAGATTTGAAATTATACTGCAAAGCTACTGTGATAAAATCAAGTTACTGGCAAAAAAGCAGATCTGAGGATCAATGGAAAAGATTAGAAGATACCACAACTACAAACACACTCACCCACCTTATATTTGACAAAGGGGACAAACATGTTCACTGGAAGAAAGATAGCCTCTGTAAAAAGTGGTGCTGGAAAAACTAGTTTTCCATATGCTGAAAACTAAAACTAGACCCATGCCTACCACAGTGCACTAAACTAAAGTCAAAATGAATCAAAGATCTAAATATTAAAATAGAAACACTAAATCTCCTGGAAGACAAAGTAGGTAGAAATCTTGAAGACATGGAGTAGGCAGGGAGTTCATGAACAAAAAGCAAACTGCATGGAAAATGCTTTCCAGAATCAACAACTAGGATCTCATCTTAAAAAAGCTTTGTATGTCAAAGGAAAAGACCAACAGAATGAAAAGAAAATCCACCATTTGGGAAAAAATCTTAGCCAACTGTCCCTCAGAAAAAGGACTTCTATATAGAGCATATAAAGAATTTAACAAAATCAGACCCCCAAAATTCAAAGATCCAATCCAAAAATGGGCACACTTCTCAAATGAAGAAATACAAATGGTAAATAAATATATGAAAAAATGTTCAGTATCATTAGTTATTTGAGAAATGCAAATTAAAACAACACTGAGATTCCATCTCACTCAAGATAGAATGGCAAAGATCAAGAAATCAACCAATAACAAATGCTGGAAGGCCTGTGGGGAAAAAGGAACTCTTCTGCACTGTTGGTAGGAGTGCGGATTGGTGCAACCACTTGGAAATCAGTGTGGAGGTTCCTCAAAAAGCTAGGACTAGAGGTTCCACTTGACCCAGCCTATCCCATTTCTAGGCATTTTCCCAGAAGAATTCAAAACATCATACCACAGAAATATATGTGCACCCATGTTTGTAGCAGTACATTTTGTAATAGCCAAATCTTGGAAACAACCCAAGCGCTCATCAATTGAGGAATGGATTTAAAATGTATTTTTATACAGTGGAGTACCAATCAGCTATAAAGACTGCATCGAGGCTTTTATAAGTAAATGGATGTGACTTGAGACCGTACTCATAAGTGAAATAAATCAAACCCACATGTGTAAATACCATATTGTCTCCTTAGTGTAAAAAACTGAAGGAGCAAATATGACCCAAAATCTACAGTAATTATTGTGTAAGGGGAAGAAACTGCTCAAACAGGAAAAGTAACTGGGATAAGGGATAAGAGGAAAGAAGAAAGTGAAAAGGAAAAAGACATAAATTTGTGTTTATTCCTTACACACAAGGTTACACACACACATAAGATAGCTAAGATGACTATTCTACTAATTCTGTTAGCTCTTGGAAGAGAATAGTTAATACTGATATGATTGGATCAATCTTACATGTCTGTATCTTGTAATCTAAGCAACCCTTTTAAAGGTAACAATATGCAATATAACAACCATTGTTAAATTCTTATCATTTTGTTTTGAAAACCTATAGTGTTATTATTTTGGGTTTGTTGTTGTTGGTCTCTCTTGCTTTTCTTTTCTGTGTTGTTTTTTCTCTTAAATAAATTTTAAAAAACATTTTTTCCCTTAGTTTGGTCTTAACCATCCTAGGAAATAAGAGGTATTATCTCATTGCAATTTTTATTTTCTTTTTTCTCACTGGCTAATAATATTGGTCACATTCTCTTATGCTTACCCTCTATTTAAAATACCTTTGTGAGGTTGATTTTGATTAACACAATTCTCATTTTAAGTTGATCTTTGATACCCATCAGAAAAGTGCAACGAAAATTTATATAAGAACAATACCATAGTAATAAAGCACAGATATAGCAATGGGGATTCAATCACTAACCCCTGCCAGCAGTTTACAGCTACACCTACAGGTGACCTCTGTTATGGTTCAGTGAGGCTAGAAAGCTAGAGCGGAAGCTATAAAAGTTCAGCGAGTCTTAAAATTCATTAGTTAAAACTGTCCTTCAAAACTACCAAACATCATCCTACAGCTAAAGCTAGAGGGACTTGTGACAAAGAAATATCAGACTTATAGATAACCTCTATCAGTAGAGGTGTCTAACAGCTAGCTAGTTACAAACCCCATTCCAGTCTCTTAGAACGATTGGTTATATTTTTCCCTCAAGTTGCCTCTCCATTCTAGTGCTCATGATTTGATTGTACATGCTTTAATTTCTTGGAAATTTTTTTATTCTCACCTAGAAGTTGCCAAACACCAAGTGATCATGCAGATGGAACCAGTGACAAATGTGCCAAACTCCTTTTACCAGTATCCACTAGATAGATCTTGCAAAGGGAGTTCATAACCGGTAAAGTACAACATGACTTCTATCCAAGTCCCATTACATTAGCCCTCTAAAGAAGGCCCCTGACTGCAGTTTCCCCTACACCAACCCTTCACAGATCAAAGTAACTACATTGAAACTTCACCATAGTTGTGGATAGCTCTTCAAAAGGTACATATTGGAGGCAGTTAAGTTAGATAAAAATTAATATATAGTCCATCCTTGGGTTCTCAAGGAAGTCAACAAAAATAGTCAGAATTGTGGTTGGAGGTGCATGTGAGAAAGACCAAGCCTCAAGATAAAGATGCACTAGCCATATCTACATGCCTCCCTAAGGGATAAACAGTAACTTGGAACTGTGCTATAATCAGCATCACCTGGTCTAGGAAGTCCAGATAGACATCAGTCACCAAGGTAGGTGACCAGAGCACTGGTACCCATCCCTTATCTAAAAATGCCTTTTTCTTTCCATGTACCCTTCCTGCATGACCCACTTTCCTATGGATTAATATTAGTTAAGTGGTTCTATTTGCAATCTATTATATATATATATATATATATATATATATATATATATACTTGAAATCTTATTGGTTCATTATACCTTGACCCACTTTGTACTCATCTCATGATTTTGCTCTTTAAAATATTCTTACAGAAAATACCTTGGTGGTAACCCACTTTGGGGACCCCTTCACTCTCTCAGCAGCTGTCTCTCAATAAATCTTTCCTATTGTTAACCACCATTTTTCCTTAGAATTGATTCTTTGATTTTGGGAGAAACAAATTAAGTGCATCTGACATCTAGAAGGTTGGAAGTTACATTTCTCCTATATCAATAATACCACTGCAAAAAATCAGAATTTATGAAACACCATGAAGCCCACCTTAAAAAGTTTACACTTGTGAATACCCATATCAGAAAAAAAAACCCATCCTAAATAAACAATCTAATGATTCACCTCAAGGTCCTAAAAAACCAGGAACAATCCAAATCCAAAAGTAATATGAGCCTCACTAGCTGCACACAGGATCCAGCTCTACCAGGGCCTGTGACTCAGCAGGACCCACCAGGGGAACACCCGGCCAGCCTTGAAGGACACAGAGGTACTGAGCCCAGCCCAGCTGAGGACCCCAGAGCTCCTCATTGGGGACTGACCAGCATAGCTGCAGGGCCTTGGAGAGCTTGGGCTCTCCACACCAGAGCGCAGGGCACACATGAGCTCCATTCTTCAGTGGATCAGCCTGCATGCCGGGTCCTAGAGCTCACAGGCCTACCCAGCCAGGAGCAACGCCCTGGCACTGTAGGCCTGGGACTTTCCCAGGCTTGCCTGGCACACCAGAAGCTCTGAACTCCTTGCAGCCAGGCTCAGGGTCCGGGTGGCATGACACACTGGGGTACACTCTACCTGGGACCTGGAGGCCTTGGTCCCCACCCAGTAAGGTGGAGGCTCCACCCACACACCCCGGGAGGCTGCCTTCAATTGCTGCACACAAGATCCAGCTCTACTGGGTCCCACAGCTCAGTGCGACCCACCATAGGAACGCCCAGTCAGCCTCGCAGGACACAGAGTCACATACGTTCTAGAAGAAAATGACAAAACAAAAGACCAAGAGGCAGTCTCAGTCCCCCAGCCCACTGAGAACAAACCCAGGAAACACTGAAATGGAAGACAGTGGGAGTCACACAACTGAAATTTCTGAAATGATAGAAAATGCGGTAAAGAAACAGCTCGATGAAGCTACAGAGAAATTCAAATCAGAAATATTCTGTCAGCTAAAAAATGAAATAAGAATCATTATTAAAGAAATGTGTGCATCTAAAGAAGAGCAAGACAAAAAAATAGAAGAACTTAAGAAAATGATTGAAACTTTGAATGAACAATATAAGATACAAACAATGCATGAAATAGATGCAAAGGGAAATGCAGGAAATGAAAACTTCCATGGAAAGTTTGAAAAATCGCTTGAATGAAGCTGAAGATAGAATTTCAGATCTTGAAGACACCCTGGGAGCCCATGGCCACGAAAGAAAATACCCCTTAAAAATAGTAAGGAGCCAATAAACAACAATTCAAAAGCTGCAAGACGATGCCAAGAGAAATAACATAAGATTAATAGGCATAAATGAAAAAGCAGGGGTCAATACTAATGACCTGCGAAGACTATTCACAGAAATAATAGCAGAAAACTTTCCAAACATGGGAAAAGAATCTGAAGTACAGGTAACTGAGGCACACAGAACCCCAATTAGCCATAACCAAAATAAATCTTCACCCAGACACATAATAATAAGGGTACCAGAAATACAGCACAAGAACAAAATACTAAAAGCTGTCAGAGAAAAGAAACAGATCACCTATGAAGGAAAGTGTATCAGAATCATGGCAGACTTCTCAACACAAACCTTTAAGTTAAGAAGAGCTTGGAGTGAAGTATTTCAAATCCTGGAAGAAAACAACTTTCAACCCAGATTGATGTACCCTGCAAAACTATCCTTAAAAATTGATGGAGAAATAAGATACTTTCACGACAAAGAAGAACTGAAGAAATTTATACCCACCAAACCAACACTACAAAGAGTACTGAAAGACATTCTAGAAGGAGACAAAGATAGCCACAATCTTAAGAATAACAACAAAAGGAAACCACTAAGCAGGGCAAATAATTAAACAGAAAATGTAGAAAACCAACAACAGAAAGATATCATGACAGTGATGAGCCAGTACATTTTAGTTATATCAATCATTGTAAATGGTCTCAACTCACCAATAAAAAGAAATAGACTAGCAGAGTGGGTTAAGAAACAAAACCCAACACTATGCTGCGTACAAGAAACATATTTCACTCAAAAGGAAATTCACAGACTAAAAATCAAAGGCTGGAAAACAATACTCCATGCAACAGGAACCCAGAGAAAAGCAGGGGTAGCTATTATGTTTGCAGACAATGCAAACTTCAAACCGAGAATGATCAAAAGAGATAAAAAAGGTCACTACATACTTGTTAGGGGAAAACTTCAAGAGGAAGAGATTACAATCATAAATATATATGCACCGAATATGGGAACACCCAAGTATGTAAGACAATTCTTAATAGACATGAAAAACCAAGTAAACAACACTACAGCTATCACAGGGGACCTTAACACCCCAATGTCACAGAGAGACAGATCAACCAAACAAGAAATCAGCAAAGAAATAGCAGAACTGAATCAAACTTGTGAACAAATGGACCTAGTAGGTGTGTACTGAGTATTCCACCCATAAACATCACAATACATATTCTTCTCAGCTGCACATGGGTCCCTCTCTAAAATAGATCATATACTGGTTCAAAAAACATGCTTAAGTAAATGCAAAGGAACTGAAATAATTCCATGCATATTATCTGACCATAGCACAGTAAAATAGGAAATGAATCACAAAAAAACCCTACAATAACCACATAAACACATGGAAATTAAATAATACTCTCCTAAATAACCAATGGGTCACAGAAGAAGTTAAAGAAGAAATTAAAAAATATCTACAATTGAATGAAAATGCAAATACAAATTACCAGAACCTGTAGGATAAAATGAAAGCAGTCCTCAGAGGGAAATTTATAGCACTAAACTCCCACATCAGAAAAACGGAAAGAACACACATAAACAACCTAATGCTGCACCTCAAATTTCTAGAAAAACAAGAGCAAGTTAAGTCCAAAGCCCAAAGAAGGGAGGAAATTGTTAAGATCAGAGCAGAAATTAGTGCAATTGAAACTAAACAAACAGTACAAAGAATTCACAAATCGAAGAATTGGTTCTTTGAAAGAGTAAATAAAATTGATAAACGCCTAGCCAACCTTATCAAGAAGAGGAAAGAAGAAACTCAGATTCATGCAAAAAGAAATAAAAAGGGTGAAATCACTACAGACCCAGAGGAAATACAGAAGATCATCAACACCTACTTTGAAAACCTTTACTCACATAGATTTGATAACACAGAAGAAATGCACAGATTCCTAGAAACCTATGAATTACCACAGCTGAATCAAGAAGATGTAAAGCTGCTGAATAACCCAATTTCAGGTAATGAAATTCAAAATGTAATTAGGACCCTACCAACAAAGAAAAGCCCGGGTCCTGATGGATTCACTGCTGAATTCTACAAGAAATTTAGGGAAGACTTAATGCCAACACTCCTGAAAAACTTCAATAAAAGGGAAAGGGAAGCAAGTCTCCCTAACTCATTCCTGGAAGCAAGCATTACCTTAATACCAAAACCAGAGAAAGACCCAACCAAAAAAGAAAATTACAGGCCAATCTCCTTAATGAACATAGACACAAAAATTCTCAATAAAATACTGGCAAATAGAATGCAGAAAGTTATCAGAAATATTATATACCATGATCAAGTGGGATTCATCCCAGGAATGCAGGGATGATTCAACATATGGAAATCAATAAATGTAATACACCATATCAACAGGGCCAAGGACAAGAACCACATGATCATCTCTATAGATGCAAGAAAAGCTTTTGACAAAATCCAACACCCATTCATGATCAAAACCCTACAGAAAATCAGAATAGATGGTCTCTACCTCAACCTGATACCGTAAACCAACAGCCAACCTCTTACTAAATGGAGAAAAACTGAAATATTTCAACCTAAAATCAGGAACAACACAAGGATGTCCATTAACACTGCTCCTATTCAATATAGTTCTGGAAATATTAGCCAGAGCCATGAGACAAGAGAAAGAAAGAAAGGAAATAAGGATAGGAAAGGAAGAAGTCAAATTATCATTATTTGCAGACGATATGGTACTCTACATAGAAGACCCCCAAAAATCCATTAGAAAACTTCTAGAAGTAATAACTAAATTCAGTAATGTAGCTGGATACAAGGTCAACACTCAAAATTCAATAGCATTCCTGTACACAAAAAACCAAGTCACTGAGAGAGAAATAAGGGAAACCACATCCTTCGCTATAACATACAAAAAAATGAAATACTTAGGAATCAATCTAACAAAGGAAGTAAAAGATGTATGGAGTGAAAATTACATTACTCTAAAGAAGGAAATTGAAGATTTCAGAAAATGGAAAGAAATTCTCTGTTCATGGATAGGAAGAACGAACATCGTGAAAATGGCCATTCTCCCAAAATTATTATACCGATTTAATTCAATCCCAATCAAAATACCACTTGCCTACCTCACAGAGCTAGGGAAAGCATTCCTGAAATTCATCTGGAACCAGAAAAAACCTAGAATAGCAATGGCCATTCTGGGCAACAAAGGGAAGGCAGGAGGTGTCACAATCCCTGACTTGAAACTATACTACAAAACCACTGTGATAAAATCAGCATGGTACTGGAATCAAAACAGACCTGAAGATCAATGGAATAGATTAGAAGGTACAGCCACAACTACAAATACACTAAGCCACCTTATCTTTGACAAAGGGGCCAAACATGCACATTGGAAGAAAGATAGCTTCTTTAACAAATGGTGCTGGAAAAACTGGCTTTCGATATGCTGTAAACTAAAACTAGATCCAAGCCTATCACCATGCACTAAAATAAAGTGAAAATGGATCAAAGATCTGAATATTAAAACAGAGACACTAAACTTACTAGAAGACAGAGTAGGTAAAAATCTCGATGACATAGGAGTAGGCAGAGAGTTCATGAACAAAAATCAAATTGCACAGGAAACACTTTCCAGAATCAACAACTGGGATCTCATCTTAGTAAAAAGTTTTTGCATGTCAAAGGAAATCTCCAACAGAGTAAAAAGAAAATCCACAAATTGGGAAAATATCTTAGCCAATTGTCCATCAGACAAAGGACTTCTATCTAAAACATATAAAGAATAAAAAGAAATCAGGCACCTAAAATTCAAGGACCCAATCCAAAAATGGTCATCTGAGATGAATACACACTTCTCAGAGAAAGAAATACAAATGGCAAATAAATATATGAAAAAACGTTCAACATCAATGGTCATTCAGGTAATGCAAATTAAAACAACACTGAGATTCCATCTCACTCCAGAAAGAATGGCAAAGTTTAAAAAATCAAGCAACAACAAATGTTGGAGGAGCTGTGGGGAAAAAGGAACTCTTCTCCACTGTTGGTGGGAATGTAGACTGGTGCAGCCACTGTGGAAGTCATTGTGGAGATTCCTCAAGAAGCTAGGATTAGAGATCCCATTCAACCTAGCTATCCCACTTCTGGGCATTTTCCCAGAAGAATTGAAAACATCATACCACAGTGATATGTGTGCACCCATGTGTATAGCAACACAATTTGTAATAGTCAGTTCTTGGAAACAGCCCAAGTGCCCATCAATCAAAGAATGGATAAAAAAGATGTGGTATTTTTATACAATGGAGTACTACTCAGCTATTAAGAAAGACTGCATTGAGACTTTTATATGTAAATGGTCATGACTTGAGACCATACTCATAAGTGAAATAAATCAATCCCCCATGTGTAAATACCATATTGTCTCCCTAGTGTAAAAAACTGAAAACGTATATGTGATCTAAAATCTATAATAAATACTATGGAAGGGTAAAAAACAGCTTGAAGAGCAAAAGTAACTGGGAAGGGAAAAGGGGGAAAGAGGGAAGGGAAAAGGAAAAGATATAAATCTGTATACATGTATATGTAAGATAACTAAAATGAACACACTGCTGAATGTATTCGTTATTGAGAAAGAACAATTAATACTGATATGATTACTTGTCTATATCTGTTAATGTAAACAACCATTTAAAAAATAACGATATGCAATATTGCAACCATTGTCAAGTTTCTATCATCCTGTTTTGTAAACCTGTAATGTTACTGTTTTGCATTTACTCTAGTCATTTGTTTGTCTGTTTTGTTTTTTGTCTTTGTTATATATGTCTTTTTTTCTGCTTAAATAAAAAAGAGAGAGAGAAAGAAAAGGAGAAAGAGAGAAAGAAAGAGAGAAAAAAAGAAAGGGGATCAAGAGATATAGGGAGGAAGGGAAGGAGAAGGAGGTGTACAAAGGAATTAAAGCATGTTAGCACATGTACCAACTTTCCACAAGGAATGTAAACATTATGTATTACATAAATGTACTAATGAACTAAAACAAAAAAGTAAAAATGAAAAGGAAGAAAATTGGAATAATGCTCCAAAGAGCTTACTTTAATTATTGTTACTCTACTATGTAACAAAATGTCAGAATTTATTTCTAATGATAACTTTGTAATGCAATGTAGTAAATATTTCTAAATAGCTACAAGAGACGATACAAGAAGAGATCTGGAATGATTTCAAAGAAATTATGAATGCCAAAAGTGGCAGATAAGCTAATTACACTGACTTGACAATTTCATAACATATACATATATGAAAGTAGATCATTGTACCTAATAAATATGTATAATTGAATGTCAAAATAACTTGCTTTTCTATACTCTGAATCAATAATTTAGTACATGTTTTTTTACTTCAAACTTCCTACCCTACCACACCTCTCTCCACAACAATGATGATCCTGCCTCAGATATTAATCATAAAACTGAAACCACCTGAAAAAATCTTTCATCATCCTACCATAAAATGTGCAAACTTCTCTCACTGTACTAGACCATGGCCTTATGTTATTGACAAGGATCCAGCAGAGAAAGAGAAATTGACTGGTGGGGAAGGAGAGAGAGAGAGACAGACAGACAGAAAGACAGGGACAGACAGAGAGAATGAATAATCAAAGGGTTAAGGTAACTAAAAATAGAGAAGTGATAGAATCCAAAGCATGAATGTAGGAAACTGATACTTGATTTTCCACTTGTAACCAAAGAAAATAAATAGATTAGTGCTGATTTTAGAGGTTTATAGGCCTACACAGTACTACATGTGTGGCTAGTACATTTAAGGGCCTAAAATTTTAATTTAGCTTAATTTTAACTAATTTAAATATAAATAGCCAAACGTGACTAATGGCTATGGTATTAAAAAGTTCAAGTCTAGAATATTCCATTGTAAAGTCTTCACTGCAGTAAAGCCCAATATTTTGTAGGATTAGCAAGCATTAATAATAAAAAGCAAAAAAGAAAACAAAAAAGCCAAAAGAAATAAAAATAAAATTCATAACAAAAATACATAAAAATTAAAAATCTTTGCTAGATTTCACATTCCTCTCCAGTTACAAACTCCTATATTTTTCTTGGCCTTCACAGACAAGCCTTCAAAAAATACCTCCTTTACATTCTTAGATCCATCCAATCTTACTCTTATTCTCATAACTCTACTGAAATTAATGCTTTATCAAAACTATGCATGCATACTCAAAGAGCTCAAAGAAAACATGGGAAACACTAAAGAAAGTGTTTTAAATAAACCATATATGAACAAAATTAAAAGATCTATACACACTAGGCATGAAAAAGAACCAAGAACTGAAAAATACAATTGAAATTAAAAGTTCACCACAGAAGTTCAGTGAAACATTTGAGTAACAGGAAAAAAAAATATCTGTGAACTTGATAATAGGAGAATGGAAAATGTTCAGTCTGAGAAGCAGAAAGAAAATAAAAAGTAACTGGAGAAAAATGGGTTTATGGTACCACAGCAAATTTAACACACACACATTATGTAGTCAAAGAGAGAAAAGAGGGAAGGGAGAGAAAATAATCTGAAGAAATAATGGCCAAAAGTTTCCTAAGGTTACTGAAAAATATAAACCTATACATCTGAGAGGTTCAACTAACTCCAAGTCAGATAAAAATCAATGATATCCACACCAATGTACACTATAATGAAACTGTACTTAACAAGAACAAAGAGAAAACTTGAAAACTTGAAAGGTTGTCACACAAAAGATCCTCAATAAAATTAATGGTAGTGTTTGTTTGTTTGTTTATTGTGCTGGGAATTGAACTCAGGGCTTCACATGTTAACCAAGTGCAACCACTAATTTTTCATCCAAGATCATAGATCTTAGAAGGAGTGAAAATAAATAGAATAGCAGTTAACAAAATTTGAGGGAGTTCTTCACCACTAGATCTGTCCTGCAAGAGATGTCAAGGAAAGACCTTCAAGACAAAATGAAAGGACATTAGATAGCAAATTGAAGTGATATTGAGAAATATAGACATATTAAAAGTATATTTAGATGTAAATATACAAATTTGTATACTATACATTTGACTCAAAGCCCTCCTATGTTATGCAAGGAGCAAATGCACAAAAATAGCTATAGCTCTGAATTATTGTACAATGTATACGGTGTGATTCATAAAATTACAACTTATATGTGAGGGAAAATATAAGTAAAGCAGAGTTTGAATATGCTATTGAAATTAAACTAGCATCAGTTTGATCTAGACTGATATAAATTTAGGATCTAAACATAATCTCAATGGAACACCAAGAGTATTTCAAAAACTATACACAAAAGGAAATAAGAAGGGAATCAAAACAGTGTATTACAAAATATCAACTATACACTAAAAGGTAGTAGTAAAAGGACTATGGAACAAAAATAATCTAAGAAAAACAGAAAATAAATTGAACAATATAAATAAATCTTTCAATACCAATGGTCATGTCAAGTGTAAATGGATTAAAAACACTAAACAAAAAATTTGAATATATTTCTTAAAAATTGACACGCATGACAGCAACCATGTACTGTCTATAAAGACTCACTTTAAATACAAAGACACAATTATGTTGAAAGTGAATAAATAAAAATGGATGTACCAGGCAAAGAAAAAGCAAGAATAAAAAAGTTGTACACTCTGGGACGCTGAAGCAGGAGGATCATGAATTTGAGACCACCCTGGACAATATAGCAACTCAATGAGACCCTGTCTCAAAATAAAATTAAACAAAGGAATAGAGATGTAGCTCAGTGCAGAGAAATGCTCTGAGTTCAATCCCTGTACAGGAGGGAGGGATGGGGATAGAAAGAGAAAATAAATAGATTTTAAGTCAAAAAATGATACAAGAGACAATTTACAGTATGTAAAAATATAAGAATTAACAAGCAGACGTAATAATTAAACATTTATGAACTAAAAATAGAAACCCAAAATACATGACGCAAAAGTGATGGCCTTTGAGGGAGAAATAATTCTACAATAATAGTTGGGGACTTCAACATATTATGTGGACTTATTCTAAAGAATAGGACACCTAAGCCGGGCGTGGTGGCGCACGCCTTTAATCCCAGCACTCGGGAGGCTGAGGTAGGCGGAGCGTTGTGAGTTCGAGGCCGGCCTGGGCTACAACGCGAGTACAAGGCCGGCCTGAGCTACATAGTGCGACCCTGCCTCAAAAAACCAGGGCCGGGAGTTTGGCTCAGTGCCTTAAGCGCCTGCCCTGGCAGGCGCGAGGTTGTGAGTTCAATCCCCGGTGCCGCAAAAAAAAAAAAAAAAAAAAAAGAATAGGACACCTAAACAGAATATCTATAAGAAAATAGAAGATATGAACAGTACTTTAAACTAACAAGACTCAATAGATATATTTAGAGCACTCTACCCAACAACAACAGAATGCATGTAAAACACTGTCCAGAATAGTTTTTGTACGATGGATTGTAAAACATTTATTTATACATTTCCAAAAACTGAAACTATACAAAATATTTTCTCTGAACAGTAGAACACAGAAATAAAAAACAAAATCTGGAAAACATATAATTGTTTTGAATTGAAACAACAAACACTTCCAAAAATCACAAAGAATATTATAAAATGCTTAGAGATTAATAAAAATAAGCATAACACAGCCAGGTGAAGTGGTGCATGCCTGTAAACCTAACACTATGCGAGGCTAAAGCAGGAGGGTGACAAATTCAGGCCCAGCTTGGGATGCTTAGTAACTTAGAAGAACTTGTTTCAAAATTTAAAAAAAAGAACTTAAAAATGTTGGGACATATCTCAGTCTGTAGGCATTGGTTTCAATCCCCAGTGAGGTGGGCGAGACACACCAAAACTGATTGCCTGCTATACAGTAAATGTAGTGGTTAGAGACTAATTTATAACTGTAAATACCTACAATAAGATAGAAGAAATATATTAAATGTGATTTGGATATATTTTAAGTACGCCAAGACTTCGTGTGTTGAAATTTAATCTGCACTGCGAAGTAGTAAGAGGGTGGAAAGTGAATCTACAATGGTGTTTACAAGTGCAATTTTTGGCAAGTGATTTGAATTAGTCATCACGCATAGAGATTTTGAAAGTGAATCTTGGTGGTTTCATAAGAAGAAGGAAAACAGAAAAGACACAAGTATACACATGTCTTTGCTGTCTTTTGCCATGTGTTGCTTTGTGATGCTTCAAGACTCTGCCAGCAAGGTCATCACTGGGTGAGGATCCTAGATTTTGCACCTTTGGCACTGTGAACAAACACACGTCTTTTCTTTATAAAGTGGTGTGAATCAGGTATTCCCTTATGGTAACCAACAGTGGACTAACTTATACATCAATAACCTTACTTTAAACTTTAAAGAATTAGAAAAAGAGCAAAGTAAACCCAAAGCTAGCAGAGGGAAAGAATACTGAAAAAATAGGGTAGAGGTAAGTAAAATAGAGAAGAGAAAAAGAATAAAATAAACAAAACCAAAGCTGATTCTTTGTAGAAATTAAAAATAAATAAATAAAACTTCTAACTAGAATGATAGCAAAAAAAAAAGTGAAGACGCGGGTAACTAAAGTTTCAAATGAAAAATGGGGGCATTACTATTCATTTTTCAGAAATAAAAATGATTAAAAGAAAACAATGAATCATATAACATAGATAAAATGGACAGATTCATAGAAATACACAGATTGTCTTTAGTTTTATAAATTTTTGCTTCTGAGGTGTTGGAGTTGTTCAGTGAATGCATATTATGATCATATAGGATTATTTTACTGTGTTTCTGAGAACTGGTCCACTTATTGCAATGTAACTCTATATGTGGGAGTTTCCTTAATCTGAAGCCTGCTTTGCCTGGTACCAGTATAGCCATGTTAATGTTTGCATGGCTTATCTTTACCCATTCTTTTACTTTTATTCTACTTACACCATTAGGTTTAAAATGGGTTTCTTTTGGATAGCATATAATTGGGTCTTTTGTTTCAATCAAGCATCATGATATATGTCTTTTCAGTGGTGTATTTAGACTGTTTACATGTAGTGCAATGGCTAGTGTGGTTAGAACAAAATCTGTTCTGCTTCGGTTGTTATTCTATTTCTTCATTTGTTCTTTTTTGGTACATACTGTACTAAATTATGATTACGTTAATTGTGGGAAGTTGGTATAGGCACATGATATTACTTAATTCTTTTTTAACCCCTCTCCCCTTTCTTCCCTCCCTGTCTGCATTTCTTGGACTATATGGAACTTCCTCATAAGGAGGACTTGGTGCATGTACACAACTTCACTTCATAGTTTCACAACACACACCCCGTTTAAATCTCAATTCCCTCTTCTTCCTCTCCTGCTCCTCCATCTTTTAAGTTTCCTTCCTATATGCCAGAGTTCCATCTCACTATTTCCTATTGTCTGTCTTTTACTTTTGCCATCTTTTTCTACCTCATTTTCAATTGAGCATTTTAGATTATTCAGTTTTATTTCCACTGTGAATGTATGCCTTATACATCTTTTTAAAAAATATTTTATGGGTTCCCCTGAAGTTCGCAACCACACAATTTATTAGCAGGACTCTTAACTTCAATCTATTCTCCTGTTTAATGTCTAATGTAAGGACCTTGCAATCGTAACTCTTTCATCTATTGCAGGTTTTTGTCATATGCTTTACTTTTACATTCATAAAAACCTCAATGTATTGTTAATATTTTTCTGTCGGTCAGTTTTCTTTTAGAACAATCAAAGAAAGAAATTAATTTTGTTTTAACTTCATTTATTCTATTTCAACTTGCCTCATTCATTGTACAGATCACATTTTCAGTCTGGTGACATGTCAGTTCCTCCTGAAATGCTTTAACATCCTTGTAGTATATGACTGCTTTTCCCCTACACTTCACTCTGCTCAGCCATACTAGTTGTCTCCAGCACATTTACTCTTGTCGTCTTTCCTTGAAATTGTCCCTTCCTCTTTGGGTACTCCTCTCAGATATGCTACGCTAGTTCCTTCTCATCCCTCAGGTCATAAAATACCACTGCCATCAGACCTATTCTTTTATTTTTTTCTCTTTGCTCCTTTCTTTTTTTAAAAAAAATTATTTTAAAAACAACAAAAAAATAAAAATGATGATACAGAATTTCAAAATAAAATAATAGGAGATTAACACTGGTTAATATATTGTATATTGTTATCTTCAAAGTAGTTGTTCAGATTACAAGATATAGGCATGAAAAAATGATTAAACAATCAAACAATGAAAGCACAAACTTCTTTTTGATGAACAAATAGATTAGTAGTATAGTTTTCTATCATACATATATGAATATGAATATGTATGTATACAGTCATACAATCTTTTTTTCCCACTCTGCCCCATTTTTCTCTTCTGCTATGCTTATAACACCTATTTTGTAAGTATGCATGTATGTACTTGATTTCTTGCTTATTTCTTTTCTCCTCTAAACTGTAAAATTTATGATGGGAGCAAATATACTGTATTTTTGCCAGTTCTTAATGTGTTACTTATTATAATGCTAAATTTCTTTCATTTTCTATCATGCATTTATATTACTTCTTTTATAAATGTCTAATCTATACACTTCACTCATTTTTTTTCTTTTGCAATGATCACTTATTTTTGTAAGAACCTTTCATATAGTAACACTATTTTATACATTATGTGTTCTTTTAGGGTCTTTTGCTTATAATCTTAGAAAAATCTATTCCCACCCAGAACTCAGATAAATGTTCACTTGCATTTTCTTTTAATTATTTTTTATGTTACTTTTAATCTATTTGTAATTATTTAGTATATGGTAATTGACAGAAATCTAGTTTTATTTTTACGCAGAGAATGACTTCTTATAAAACTATATGTTGGTCAACTTTTCCTTTCTTCCATTTTTAGAGGCAAGAGTCAAATTTTCAATGCTATTATGACAGCATTAATCCAGGAACATAGGAAAACCTCTCATTACTTGCTTCTCCCCTTAGGGTTGCTACTAAGGAAATTATAAAGAGTGACTTAATGAGAATCAAAGTACCACTTATTTAACAACTGAGCCAGTGTCAACTAACTCCTGTTGCAGAGCTCTAATAACAGATGAACTGACCAGCAAAGCTTTGACTTAAAGGCCTAAGAAAGGTTTCCTCTTTCTAGCCCCATTAAACTGCAATGCAGGATCTGTCCTAATGCACATATCCTGCTCACCCAGTTACAGGCACAGATCAACTCACAACATAGGAGTAAGCAAAGTGATTAGGGAATGCTGAGATAAATGAAATAATAACCCTGTTCACTGGTAAGACATTTTCCAGTTCTGACTAATGAAATTAGTAACGTCTCCCAGTTAGACTCTAGTAAGAGACAGAGAGCAAAAGTATATGGTTAATAATGCGTTATTCTCACTTCTAATGACAAAAGCAGAAGTTTCCATTTGTTTCAGAGGTTTTTATTTTGTCCTGATTGTTTTTTACAGTATCATGCTGCTTTAATTATTGTACCTTTACAATAATATTATACCATTAGGTTGTACTAGCCTTTTCTCATTAATCTTCTCTTTTTAAATCTTGGCTCCTCTTGCCTAGGTATTCTGTCTTTTCCTAAATTAAAGGTATTTAAAATCATTCATCTCAGCCCAAAAATATCCAAATGTAATTTTGATTAAACTGTTTTACCTTATAAACTATGTAGAGTATACTACTTCCTCTTAAATAATGATATAATTCAAAGTTTTGTTCTCATCTCAATGTGGTGTAATTGCATCCTACTCACTGGTTGATCATACACATAACTGTGATTTAAATTATGATCTTTTGTAGTTTCTAATGACTGTTAAATCTTTGTATCTATCCTAGGTATCTCTTCTTAGCAAAAAACTCATTACCTCCAACTGAGTATAATCTGTTCTTATGGCTGCCTTATTATCACTAGTTTATATTACAGGTACCTCATACTCAAAACATTTAAAAATAAAATTAATATCTCTCCTCATTAAAAGTCAATCAAATCAAAACCATTTTCTGCTTCCTACAATTTTTGCCTTTGTGAGTGGTACCAGAATCCAGGCACTTAAACCAAAATTTTGCCCATTATCCTTGGTCCCTCCATCACCATTATTCCCCAAACATTGCTCAGTCATCACATCTACTGATTCTACTTTAACATCTTTCAAATTCATCTAATTCTTTACTCTCATGTCCTATCATGTTTTTTTTTAGACAGGGTCTCACTGTGTAGTTCAGGCTGCCTTTGACCTCACTCTGTAGCTCAGACAGGCCTCAAACTCTCAACACTCTCCTGCCTCAGCCTCCCTAGAGCTGGGATTACAGGTGTGTGCCACCACTCCTGGTTTTCTCTTTTTTTAAAGACATTATCATCACTTGTTTAGATTACTATAAAAACCTTCTGTCTTCGTTGCTTGTAATGTGTCCCTTCTTTCCTTTCAGTCATTCATTGATGATTACAGCAAGTCATTCTCTATCTATTTCACATCTCAATTCCTACCATTCTTCTGAGTGACTTTAAGGTCACTGTGGATGATTCTTCCAATACTCAACCTACCATTCACTTGACTTTCTCAACTCTAATGTCCTTCACTTCCACTTTACTTTATCACTTAACCATACCCCCAAAACTGTTTTAACTACATTTTAAAATGAAACCATTTTCACTGTTCTCCCTCCCAAATCTCCCAATTGCTAATACAATCCAATATAGCCTCTTTCACCACAAATTTATCAAAATCACCAGTTTCTCCATTCAATGGAAAATTCTTGGTTCTTGCCATATTTACCTCACTGAAACAGCTAAAATTGCTGACTACTTCAGTAAGATTATGAAATATCTTGTTAACATCTATGATACCATCATTTCTTGGCTTTTCTCCTACCATCTTTCTCACTGTTTTCTCAGATGCCTGTTTCAACAAGCAACACATTCCTTAATATTGATGCTCCCCACATCTGTTCCTACAAAGCATAAAAACATATCACTGTCCTGAGCACTAGATCTTTATGTCTAACAGATATATGTATTTGGTCATATTATAGATATTTCATATTCAAAAAATTCAAAATTGAACGCTTCATCAAAGAATACGCCCCCACCCCAATCTCAAGGCAGCTTTCTCCCATTTTCTCTATCTTAATGAATAACATTACTATTTATCCAGTTGTCCAAGTCAAAAACCTGGGTGTTATTCAAGAATTTCCTCCAAAGTGTGGGTGTTATTCAAGGATTCTTATCTTTTTTTTTTACTTTCAACACCTAATTCATCACAAATCTTGTTTAGTTTACCTCAGTGATCTTCCTAGAATCTATCCCTTTTCCCTTAATCCAACTTTTATCTCTCACTACTAGAGTTTTAAACATTACATATTCTACATGTACAACTACCTTTCCCTTATTTTTCTTTCACCCTACCCTTCCTTTGCTCATATATCTCTCTCATACTTTAGCTCAGTGGTTTTCAAAGTGTAGTTCCTACCCAGCTATTCCTCTTTTGGTATCATCCTAAAAGCATTAAAAGCATCATATTGCACAATATATGTACACTCATGTTTATAGCAGCACAATTTGCAATAGCTAAATCTTGGAAGCATCCCAAATCCCCATCAAAGGATGAATACATAAAGAAGATGTGGGGTTTTCTGTAGTAAATGGAGTACTACTCTGTCATAAATAAGGGAAAACTTGAGACATTTCTAGATTAATGGATGCACCCAATATTGTACAGTATGCAATCAATATAAATACACATAAGTATACAATATGCAATAAATCAGACAGACATTTTTAAATATCTCATCGTTTCTCTGGTGTGAGAAACCCAAAGGGCAAAGAAGAACCAAAATGTATAATTGGAGCTGGGAATATAGCTCAGTGGCACAGTGCCTTCATGGCAAGCATGTGGTCCTGAGTTCAATTTCTGGTACAAAAATTAAAATGAATACAATTAAAAATGTATAATAGATACTGGGAAATAGAAAGAAAATGTGCAAAGGTAGAGGGGAATAAAGGAGGGAAGAGCAGAGAAGGGAAAAGAAAAAAGAGACTAGAAGGAAAAAACAGAAGCAAAGATTTTGTAACTAAGGAGGGGAAGAGGCATTGAATGGAGGGAAGGGGGTTGGGGAAAAAAGAATAATCAAGATATATCATGTACAGGTATAAATTTCCTATGATGAATGTTATGGTTTGTGTCTGGATGTCTCCCCAAACCTTCATACAGTCAAGAAGGTAGGCTTTCAGAGGCAGCTGAATCTAGAGTTTGTGATTGGTCCCACTGTACTGGAATTGGGGATGTGAGTGCTACATCCACCCTAGGGTAAGTAAACTGTTTACAGTATAAGAAAGAAAAAGAGGCTTGCTCCTTTTGCCACTTTTGTTCTTGTTGCTTTTTCTGTCTTCTGCCACCATGAACTGTTGCCCCTCTTCCACACTACCTTGCCTTGAAGCCAGCAGATTATGGCCTGAAACCACCAGAAACTGTGAGCTAAGTAAACCTTTCTCTTTTTAATTTGGGTATTGTATTTTGCCTCAACAATGAGAAAAATAAACAAGACAATGAATGTGATCATTATGAATATCAAAAGTGTACCAATAAATTTAATTTTTTTAAAAAGTGTAGCTCCTGAACTAGAAGCATGATCATCATTTGGAAGCCTGCTTGAAGCAGCAAACTCCTAAGCCTCATCACAGACTCACTGAATCGAAGACTTTGGGGACTAACCCTAGTAATCTGTGTTTTAACAAGTATGTGATTTTTGAGGCATGACGATGTTTGAAAATTGCTGATTTAAATCCTAACTGAGACATCACTTACTCTGGAAAACCATTCTTAACCACACAAACATTAGACTAGGCACCCACTCTTCAACCTATCACTTTGTAAAACTTCTCTTTAATGCTGCATTATACTTATCATTTTACTTGCCTGTATCATAATAGTCCAAGTTTTCTAAGGGTAGAAACAAATATTACCAGTTACTGTATTCATAGCTTAGTTGTTCCTGTCACCCACTGGTCTCACATATTTAATCAAAGAATAGACTAATGGAAAAGAATGTGGTGAAAATTGTGGTCATTCTACATTCAGTGTTAGAAGTTTAGTGTTTGACTGGACTAGAATTTAATCTGTAGTAAAAGGACAAAAATTTTAGTTGCAACTAGTGTTAAATAATAATCTGTGGTCTGCTCCAGGTCACTCTCTGGCCAAGATCAATTCAGATTAGAGCCAAGCATACACTTTTTAGAGATTTAAAATAGGAATATTAGTCAATAGTAAGCCATGGCCTATTTTGAGTTTAACTTTAGTTTTCATACAAACAAATTTAGAATGTGGCTTTGTCTTGACTAATGTTACTGTTTCAGACCTCTAAGAGTTGTTTTGTTTTGTTTTGTTTTTTGTAGTGCTGAATTTGAACTCAGGTCTCTAAACACTCGAAGTACCCTATACTATACCCTAGTTTTTTTGTTTTGTTTTGTTTTTTGCCTTTTTTGAGAATTGAACAGAGGGCCTTATACATGCTAAATAAATAGTCCACCTCTGACTTCTATCTGCAACCTAGAGAAGTGTAATTTTTTAAAGCAGCAAGACAAGAGACTCAAGTAAGAGTGTTGTGTATCCTTCACCTCTTCACTAAGTGTATTCACTCACCAGGCTCAGCAGGCTGTGGCCAGCCAGTACTGGATTCTAGAACTCCATGGGCATGCACAGAGAAGGGACGGCTTGCATTATTCTTGAACACCACAATCAGGATATCACCAACTTCTCCCCTGATAAGTGGACCTGATATATGTAAAACAAAGTTCATTAGTAGGGGAATGGAACTGGGGACATTAAAGAAAGGGACATACCTAGAAGAGTCATTGAGTTAAAAGTTTTCCTGAGAAATGATCCTTTTGAGACTGACAGTCAAAGCTTGATCCACATTTAGATTCAAAAATCCTTAAACTGATACTGTTACAACATAAGAATCTTTCCTTCCTTCCTTCCTTCCTTCCTTCCTTCCTTCCTTCCTTCCTTCCTTTTTTCTTTCTTTCTTTCTTTCTTTCTTTCTTTCTTTCTTTCTTTCTTTCTCTCTCTTTCTCTCTTTCTTTCTTTCTTCTTTCGAGAAAACGTCTTGCCTTGTAGTTCAGGCTGAACTCATGATGTAGCCCAGGCTGGCCTTGAACTTGCAGCAATCCTCCTACTCAGCCTTCCAAATGCTGCCACCACACTCAGTGAGAATATTTCAGCAACAGGATTATGCCTCCAGTTGTCCCTACTTTCCTACCCCAACTCTATCTGTAATAGCTATGGGGTCTAGAGCACCAGAGCTTTGTGGAATCATTAATGATAATGAGTGAGATTTTGGTACAAAATAAAGAATAGCTGGGGTCTCTTCAGGGGACAATATGTCCCTTCTGTGGCAAATTGAGCATGAGGAAATCCATTGGACCCACAAAAAAGGTGAAAAAAGTGATATATAGGGGGAATATTGATTTCTTGTATCATTCTTTCCACTTTTTGATGTTTCTAAATTCTCCTGCCTATAGCACTTTTTAAAATCCACTACCATGGCCATCTTATGTGTTGTGCCTGGGGAGATGATGGAAGAAGGGGAAGGAAACCAGAGTAGAGACATAGGTTTCTTCACTAGACCAGGTCTGCCCAAGAGAACTCTATACATCAAAGATGTAGATATTTTGGAAAAACTTGGTTCAGACAAAATAATTCATAGTTTTCCTTTTTCTTTCAATAATTATTTTCATTATTCCTTTAGGAAATATGAACATACTTCTAATATATCATCAGAAAAATTGAGAATGGGGACTGTAGAAGACTTACTGATATGATATAGCTGTCCTAGAAGCACACATCAGGCTTTTGACACTAGGATGAAAGTTGAATTCTCTTACCTAAGATTCCCAAATGTTCTTTAGCTCCAGACCTTGGGAGAGGGATCTTGAAAGTACCATCAGTGTATTCCCTGAATACAGCTTTCTTGTATCTGGAACCTAGGAGTCCATTCTTGTTGCTCAGGAAAATGTGACCATAACTAGAGAAACCCAAAGAGTGTTATCAGCACTTGACCTTCAATCTTTCATTTTCAGATACAAAGCAGCTTAGTCTGATTGCTTTCATGTCACAGAAGAAAGAAGACATGGATCTCTATATTTTAATGTTAGATTGCTCCCCCAACCAAATTGGTTATATAACCATCATGAAGATTGTATTTCAGAATAGGTCTCAAAGTCTATTCGTGTTTCTTGTTTTCCCTCATCCAGATAGAAATTTATAATTTAATTAATATGACAAGATAACTGAGCTAAGAAGGCTTGAGCTCTGTCTCCAACCTTAATAAGGTTTTTGATAGAATTAGTTTGACAAAAAGACAAAATAAGTGCAAAGTAGCAAGAGAATATCAGCTGCTGCTGCTGTTGCTACTGTTGGAGGCAATAGGCAGGAAGAGATAGGGAAGAAATGACATCTTGCATGTTTCTCCTCGTGGGATGTTTTCTAGTTTACAAAAAGATTTGTGCATTCATTTTACCATTTGACATTCTCAATAGGCATAAGAGTTAGGTGCTCTCAGAGGTGCAATCACTTGACCAGAGGTGACAGGATTTTCTTACAGAGACACTTTCAGTCAGAAAGCAGAAAGAGGGGCTGGATTTAGATTCAAGCCTGCTGCTCTTTCCTCCTCCTTCTGCAGTCATGTTCTTTCAATATATCATAGATGAGTAAAACAAGGCTCACAAAAGGGAATTTGCTCTTCCTAACTCCCAGAGAAAGTTAGCAAGTTGACTTTGACCTCAATCAATCAACATAAAAATCAAGAATTGGCAAGGAGCAGCAGGATCAGTGGAGACTGCTAATTTGGACCTCAGTTTCAATTCTATCCTCCTGCATTTATAGTAATAGAATCACCCAGGTTTTACCTGAGCACATAGATGCTTAGAGATTACATTCCCCAGATTTGTTTTCATCTCAGTACAGCCATGTGAATAAGTTAACGGCAACAGAATATGAAAGAAACAGTATATACTTTTAGACTATCACCTTACAGACAATTCTGTTTTCTCTGAGTTGATAGCTGGGAATTACTATAAGTAGAACTGGCATCTTGGTTCCAGAGATGAAAGTAAGTATTGAGGGTAACATAATTCACCTGCCAGTCATAGATTGTTCCTATTTGTGCTATTATATAAACAAAAAAATTTCTATTTAAATTACCCTGTTTTGGACTTTTACTGTTATCTGCCAACTTCATAACCTGCAGGCTACCCACCTGGGGGCCGGGGTCTTTACTTTGTAAATATCTTCAGCTTGTGCAAGAGGAGGGCACTGAGATGGTGTGGGTGTAAAGGACACACCCCCAGGTGGGTAGCCTGCATACAATAAAATAGAAATGAGGAAGGACTGATTGCTGGTTCTTTGGAAGAGCTTCAGTCTTAGCCTGTAGCTTGGACCTGTCTTCTGGCACAGACTGTTTGGCTTTCACTTGGGACTCTTTAGCCTTCTGACATAGATTTTTTTGGCATTCCATTGGAGACCCATTGGCTTCCTTTTGCAGACTTTTACAGAGCATTGCAGGGAACTCCAGACCTTGGACTGGATACTTCAGACTCCTGCATGCTGACACCCTCTGCATACTCCCTCATCCAACTCTATAAGCCAATCTTGTAATTTCTTATACATTTGTATATCTTGTTATATCTGTTTCTCTATAAAGACTGACTGACACAGAGGGTGACATAATTCACTTGCCAGCCATAGATCATTCCTATTTGTGCTATTGTACAGACAAGAAATAAAATTCTATTTAAGTGACCCACTTTGGACTTTACTGCTACCTGCCAACTTCATAGCCTTAATGAATGAGCTTGAAGTATACAGTTCCCTGAATAAATTCTCTCTGAAATTTAAATCTAAGGGGAGATACTTCTGGCTAGCTAGAATAAGAAAGACAAAGAGTAAGGGGATGAGGGTACAGGCAACTCTTTGACTTCAGCCAAATAGTAAATAAATACAGAAGAATCACTGAGCTGAAATTCAGATAACCTGCAATCTAGTCTCTTGTCCCAGTTCAGTTAGTATCATGTTATCACCTTAGATTAGTGCCTCTTCCTGTCAGTTTCAGTATTCTCATACGTGAGCTGATTCTCCAAAAATGTGATTTCTTATCTTCTGAAACCTTACCTTTGCTCTTCAGATTGGTTGTGCCATTCCAGTTCCCAGCTCCTATCAGGGCAATAATCCCACTCCATCTCTTCTGCCATGATGTAATAGATTCTTGAAGCTTGGTAGCGTTGGTGAGAGCTGGCTTGCCGGCCAGGACACTGGGAGACATTATAGATTGCCCTCATTCCTGCTTCTCGGTGGCTCCCTGCTTGGCAGTAAATTTCAAATGTCCCTAAGGGAGGGTCAGAGAGCAAAATTTGATTCAGAATACCCCTGAGAGTACCATGGAGGATTTCCTGTCTCTCTCTAGCCTTTCTGTACAGAATGGACAGTATAGGATAAAACTCTTCTATGTACTAGACAAGAAGTATGTTACAAGTTACTTGAGGGTAATAAGCACAAAGGTTACAAGCTGTAGCTCCAAAGCTACACCATCTGGGTTAAAAACTAGTAAGATACAGCCAGGGGTGGTGGCGCATTCCTGTAATCTCAGCACTTGGGAGACTGAGGCAGGAAGATTGTTGCAAGTTTGAGACCAGCCTGGGCTACAAAGTGTGCCTAAGGCCAGGCTGAACTGCATAGCAAGACCCTGTCTCAAAAAGACAAAAAAATAAACATAAAAAATAATAAAAAACCAACCTGGTAAGACACTAAAAAGACCACCTCCTTCCTGTTTATCATCAACTTTTCTAATTTTAGTAGTGAAAGTCTTATATCCCTGGATAGCTCTTAGTTTGAGGCAAACTGGAGTGGTTGGTAATTCTTACTTATTAACTATACAACTTTCTAGCAATTTCTAAATCTCTAAATATTTCAGTTCCCTCATCAGTAAAATGGGGACAGCTTTGCTTACATCATGTCGTTGCTTACAATTAAATACAATCATATATGTATAAGTTTTAACATATATAGTATTGATTAAATGGTCAATAAGTGAAGTTATGTATAAGTAAACAAAAATTAAAAATTATTATTCCAAGTAAAGCATATGCTAGTCGTTTCCTTTTTTTAACAAGTACCAAAGAAATAAATGTGGGTTTAAATTGTTATATTTTTGTAAAGAAGCTTCTTGATCTCAAAGATGCCTACATCAGACAGTTTTGGAAAGGACTTTCATAAGTTTTTATAATAGAATGTTCACATATCAATCTTGAATGTCAATGTTGTGGTTTAACCTGGACTTGATCTCAGCTTCCAGATTTCTATATCAAGGACACTCAGGCTCAGTAATATTGATCAAAAGCAGCTAACTTTCTTAGAACATTATTCTCATTATTCCCTTACCTTGCTGCCCACTGTTACCCCATTACTACAAACTCTTCTTTCTGGATTTTAAAATTTTCTATGAGCTGATCTCTAACTCTTCACCTAGTCCTAGTTCCTACACACTGTATCAAACTCAACTACTATTCTAACTAAATTTATTTCTAACTGCCCATTCACATATGTCATTCCTACACTGAAATTTCACTCTTCCTATTACTCTCTTTGTGGAATGTACCATTCTACCTGTATTGGGTATGCTATGTACCCCCAAGTCCTCAAATACTTTTGATGGGGCTAAGTCAGGCGCTTACTTGTGTTCAGTTTATTGTCTAGTGCCGGGATTGGCAATGTGAGTGCTGTACCCACCCAGGGGTGGAGCCAACATACAGTGTAAATGAGGCGGGTCTTCCTCTTGTGCTTCTGCTCTCTCTCTCTCTCTCTCTCTCTCTCTCTCTCTCTCTCTCTCTTGCTAGTGTGCCTTGCTGCTTGCAGCTGGCATGAATGGCTGCCCCGCCACACCATGCTGCCTTGGAGCCAACTAAGCACAGACTGAAACTCCCGAGAAACTGTAAGAAATAAACCTTTCCTTCCCTAATTTTGGGTGTCAGGTATTTTGTCTCGGCAATGAGTGAAAAGTAACTAAGACACTACCTCACTCCCCAAAATCTATGAGAGTCTACTTATTCTCCTACAGCTAATTCACATTTCATTTTTTCCAGAAAGTCCTCACTGACTCTTCTGACCCAAAGATTCTATCTTCTTAGATTCTCCATCCATAACACATTTTAAAGGTAAATAAAATGGTTAAGGACAAAGTGCTCCTTTCTTTAAAAACAGCCCCTTACACAAATTTTACAGACACTTTAAAAAGTTCCCACCTTTCTTTCCGCATCTACTTCCAAATGGTTCTATTTGCATTACCCCATACACATCTATTCTATCAGTAAGTCCTAGCTCTTCCTTCAAAGTTCACCTCCCTAGCCTGTCATCAACATCTGTTACCTAGAAACTTGTAACAGCCTCCTAACTGTCCTCTCTGCTTTTTTGCTGGCCCTCTTTAATCATTACCCACAACAGCATGCAAAGTGCTCTTTAATAAATATAAACCACAGCACATTGCATCTTTGTTTTAAACGTCCCACTCTGACACAGGATAAAACCCAAACTCCTAACTATGGTTTATAAGACCCTACATAACATGATTCTTCTCAACCTTTATGATGTAACATGTCAGTAATCCCCTAGCTCACTGCATTCCAACCATTCTGGCTTGCTTTCTGGTGCCTGAACAAAACATGCTACCTCCACCTCTCAGTTATATCCCTTCGGTTAGGCTGTTTTCTTTGAACACCTTCATATGGCTCCCTTGTCTTTATTATTCATGTATCAGTTTAAATGACATTCTTAGAGTGGCCCTCCTTGAATATGCTTCTCTAATGTAATGCCTCCATCACTTTCTATCCAGTTTCCTTAATGATATGCATCACCACCTGCAGTTAGTTTATTTATGTTTTTGTTGAGAATATACCCTGAAAGCAAAAATAACATTTTATTTGCCTCACTATCCTAATCTTAACAGACAGAATTGTGTAATAATGATGTGTTAACTAAATTAATGTTTGTGCAAAGGGAGATTGCCAAGCTACTTCTTTTTTTTTTTTTTTTTTTGGTGCTTTTATACCCTTAGACTCTGAGTCTCCTCACACCTTGCTGACCAATATTTTGCTTTTTATTGTGGCTTTATAATTTTCTCCTACATCTTAAATGATGTTTTCTGAACTAAATGTTCTTTCCTATTACTGTATATACATTTGGACTTGAACTATGAGAATATCTAGATCTCTTTACAGTCCAGGGTTCTCCTTTAGGCTTTAAATTTCTACCCACAAACATCTAATATGAAATTCTCACCATCTGGATACCAGCAGGAACTGGAAAGTTAGTATGCTCCCAAATAAAGAAGTTTTACCCAAATCTTACCACTTTTGTACCCTGCTTTCCTTCTCCATTTGTTCCCTTAACTAATGATACTACAATCCACACAAGCTAGACATTTTAGACCTCATTTCTTCTTACTTAAACCCTCAGCAAAGTCCCATCATTCCTCTCTCAAATATCTCTTAACTCTGACCTTCTCTCCATCTCCACTGTCTTCACTTATTAGCAAGCTCTTATCAACTCTTTCAAGAACCTTCTGCTGTGCCTCACTGGTTCTGTTTCCTTCTGACTCAGAGCCATTGTCCATACTATTCTATAGCAAAGTTATATAAATAAAAATCACATGCCATCACTCATCATTTGATAAATGAAACAAAACTTCTGATACTTTGCCATAACCTAGAAGATAAAGTCATAGATCCTTAGCAAGGCTGCCTCTGTATCTCTTCCTAACTATGTCTTTGCCAAGTCTTATTTCCCTGAAACCCTGCAGCCTGGTGTTCTTCAACAAGGGATAGCTGTTAGCATTTGAGTGAGATTACTCATTATATGGGACTGTCCTTTACAATGCAAAAAGTTTTTCCCAACATAGTTAAATATTTTTATTAACATGTATAAATAGTGTCTATTAATAGAGTTCTATGCAATATTTTAATACATGCATAAAGAGTGCAAATCCAGGCTCAGTTATCCACCCTCACCCACCTTTCCCAAACCTGTACCAATCACTGTTCTACATTCTGGTTGACTTTTTAACTTCTGTCCTCTAAAGGCCAGTATCACCTTCTGCACACCCTCAGTCACTTTAACATCTAAAAGCACCTCCACATTTACAAACACATTTTAACATAATACCTTAAATTGAGACCAATTGAATCTTTCTTAAGCAGCTGTTGCTTCTAAGTCAATGCTTTTATGGCCCCTAGTGCCAATATAAAGCCTTCCTAACCACTCTCCCCTTTCTTTGGTAACAGCTTATTTATTCTTAAAAGTTCAGTGGAAGGCTAGGGTATAGCTTAGTAGCATGACCAAGGCACTGAGTTTCTTCCCCAAGAAAAAGAAAAAGATAAAGGCTCAGTCTGGATGTCTGTTTTCCTAGCAAAGTTTCATTTGCAAGTCAAAAATAATTTCTCGCAATTTATAATGGGTTGTCCTAGCACTTGGGACATCATCATAGCCTAGTGAATAATTTTTGCAGACTTATCTACTTTTCACATTATTTGTGAGCTGCCTCATTCATCCTCTCATCCCCAGCACATAAACCAACAAGTAGAGGGAAACAGAAGTTTACTGCATTTTGGGAAAATGTAGTAAGTAAAAGAAAGCGACAATAAAAAGAAGCAAAAAACAAAAAGAGATAAAACAGATGACTACAAAGAAAGAATTAAGCGACACAGAATGAAGGAAAAGGAAACTGAAAATAAGAGAAAGCATATGAGAAATAAGTAAAGAAAAAGAAAAGGAAGAACAGAAAATAAAGAAATAGAAGGAAATAAAGAGAAGGAATGAAAAAAGGAGGGAAAGAAAATCAAAGGAGAAAATAAAAGAGAAAAAAGAGAAGAGAAAAAGGAATATGGTAAAGCAAGGAAGGAAAGAGATTTAAAGAAGTGGAAGATGAAATGAAACAGAAGGAAAGAGAAAAGATAAGCTGAGAGAGAAATGGAAGAAAAAAAGATGAAAAGGTACATAAAAAGAAAAAAACAAAAAAGAATGAAAGAAGGCAACAATGAACAAAGAGAAAAGTAAGAGGATAAGAATGGTGAAAAGAAGAGAAGAAGGGTAAAGAGCTTTCTTGGCAGAAGAGAGGAAAGAAACCAATAAGGACTCTGAGCAGTGTTAAATATTCTTTTTCATACTGAGTAATCAAACACAAATTTAGTAGAAAATAATGTATTAGAAGCTTTAACCTTTGTTAATAGCCACTTCCCATGGTTATTAAAGCTCTATTATCACTGGTTTTATAGGAAGAGCTTACACACATTATGCAAGATGATATTTTGAAACACACTGTGTCATTTTCTATTATCCTTAAATGTAAAATTTAGAGAAAAGGAAAAACTATTAAAGTCACCAAGAGACCCACAAAACTCATGCTCAACATTTTGTGAAATTTTTTTCTGGACATTTGTTTTTCTAGTTTTTAGACCGAATTATAACATTTACTAAGAAACAAATTGAGTTTAAACAGTGATTCTTTTTTCTGAGACATGTTCTTGCTATGCTACCCAAGCTCAAAATCATGGGCTCAAGTGATTTCCTACTTCAGCCCCTAAATAGCTGGCACTGCAAGCAAATGCCACCATGCCCAGCTACGGTGATGTTTTTAAAACATCTGCATGGCTGCCTAAGTACATATGTATATTCACCATTGTCCATCAAGGTCTTTCTCTTTAAAATTTCAAAGTCAAATTTTGGTCTTGGCTGATCCATTAAATTTGATACCTTGCGCTTGTGTTTGGAGAGTAAGACACAATGGTGTCTCTCCACTTTAATCATACAGAAAGCTCTCAGGGGCAGAGTGAAGTTAGATTCAAGAGATCATCTGGGAGTATAAAACAACAGGATTTGATGCAGGAGGAGCAAAACAAAAGCAGAAAAATAGAGCCAACATTTCTAACTTGGGCAAGTCATTTTCCTCTTCTAGGCCTCTGTCTCTTGCACCCATTAGTAAAATAAGTGATTTGAAATAATCTAAAATGGATTCTACCAGTTCCAATGCTCTATGAATTGAGATTTTTTTTTAAAGAAGAAAAGGTTTTCAAGATCTAGAAATGCAAAAAAGGAAGTTTTGAAAAGTGCTTGTTCTAGTAACAAAATTCAGGAATCTTAATTAACAATAAAGTCTGTTGAAGTCTTTCCTCTTGTAATCTTACCAAAACTTTTCCCCTTCAGACTATTCACCAGAAAGTTTTTTATACACTTATTTATTTGTTTGTTTCTGTTTTTATTTTTTTTATTTTAAAAACAAAAAGGGATAAAAATGATACAGAATTGTAAAAAAAGAAATAGACAAGTAACACTAGTTACTATATTACATATTGTTATCTTGAAAGTAGTTGTTCAGATTACAAATGGGGTCTCATTGTATTGCCCAGGTTCCAAACTTGTGGGCTCAAAGAATCTTCCTACTTCAGCCTCCCGTATAGCTGGGACTAAAGGTGCATGCCACCACACTTCTGCAGTATGGCACAAAAATGGTATCATTCATTTAAAGTTAGAGTGGTTTCTGGTAAGATACATTGGCCTGGCTATGGCACCTGGCTGATTTTGCAGGAAGGAGATTAAATAAAAAATTTGACTTAACAAATAAGACAGTATAGTCTTTCTCATTAGAAGTTTTCTGCCTCTACCTTACTGAAAGCACTTCTTCCACTCTTTCCTTTGAACTCTATTAACTGATGCTTCTAATTTGCTAACAACCCTCCCTGACCAAGAAAATAACACAAGCAAATGGGAGTCAATGTGGACCCAAGAAGATTGGGGGGGACCAGTTTTACGTTAAGTGTCTGTCACGCTAAGGATCAGACTGAAATTATTAAATTGTTGGAAATGATTATTTTCTTTAGGTATTATTATTCCAAATAGGAATGGAATTTACAGGACAAAAAGTTTAGTAGGAACTATGTCATGTAGCTCTAACAGATTTTTCTTTCAGACACTTGCAGCCATCTACTGGTTGGAAAAAGAATACACTCTAGACATTGAAGAAAAAATATTGCTACACTGTGAAATGCCAGAAATAAATGGAATCTGAAGAAACATTCTAGTCAAACTTATTCATGAAGAAACAGGGGAAAGGAGGAAGGGAGTTATGGATGGAGATGAAGGAAAGGAGGAAGGAAGAAAAAAGTGAGGAAGGAAAGAATCAATCAAGCTAGCTGGTTAGCAACAGAGATGGGAAATGGCTAGACAAAATTTACACAGCATGTTAATGAATGATCTCAGACTAGAGTCCCTGGGTTCTGATTTTTCAGTTCACAGTATTCCAGAGCCTCACACACAGAGATGAGAAGAAGAACAGTTTGTAGAAATCTTCACAGAATATCAAATTTGAAAACATTTACAGGTATATGTAATTAACCTTTCTTCTAATGCAGGGATCAAATCTATAAAATTTCTGTGGTCAAAAGAATTCATGACCAAGTCCACACTCTACCATGAAAGACCATCCTAAGAAGCATCCTAATTTCAGTCCTGCTATTCCAAAAATTCTCCTCAGCCTTCTACTGCTCATTCTATTCTGCTTGCAGCTGAGGAAACAGTCCAGGTAAACAGGATATGAAAGACACATCGAACAGAGAGAAATGTCTTGAAACTTCTGCTGCATGTTCAACATGTCTCTTCTTTTCTCTTTGTTAGGCCTCCTTCCTTGCAGTTCAACCCCCAGTTCCCTACTCAATAGTCTTTGAGTCTAAGACCAGCTGATAAAGCACTTACCAGGGTTGTTGGGCTGCATGGTGGCCATCACAGAGGTGTGAGGAAACAGCATGGCTGCACCTTTCCTCATGCCCTGAAGCTGCACAGTGTTGCCCTGGAACATGACCCCGTGAACATCAGTCTCTGTGCCCAGGCCAAGCAGATGCCAAGCCACTGTATCACCCTTGCACATGTCCAGCCTGGGCAGGTTAGAGAACAGAAACCCATTAATGGCTGGAAAACAAAAGCACAAGACAAGATGGGAAGATGAGATGAGACTACTCAAACTCTAATGGCAGTGTGGTGTCAGTTCTGTACTATGGTTTCCCACAATTTGAAGCAGGAAGATCATTTTTCACTGCTTTCCCTTTCTTCCTATCCTCATTCCCTTTTCAATTAGTTCCCACTTCTCCCTCCCTTCCTTCTCTTTCTCTGATTTCCAAGAGATTGTTTAACTTGCACAGTTCTGCAATATAGTATCACAGAATCCAATGATGTATTTGTGTATCTCTCTTCCACATTAGGTTGGCTTAAGACAATGATGTATTTGTGTATCTCTCTTCTGCATTAGGTTGGTTTAAGTGGGAATCATACTATTTTTTCTGTATCTCTGATATGTGTGCCTGCTAAAGCACTTGACATGTTGTTGTACCAATTAAGTGCTCATTAAATTTAACCTGAAATGAACTGAGCTCATGAAACTGCCTTAGTTTTTCTGATAATAGAACTAACCATGGATAGGAGATGAAGTCAAAAGACAACACACTCATTTTGTTCTCCTCCCACCTTTTACACGCTGCCTGGACTCCATCATACAAAATGCAGGGAGACCTGTTTGAAGTTGAACCTTTTTCAAAGTCCTCACCTCCAGTAGAATCAGCTTTAATGAGTCATTCTACTTGACAATCCCCTGTGATGGTGATGGGAACTTTGATGACACCCTGAGTTTGCTTTTCCTGCCTTCAGTGTCCCGATTGTAAACCTATGCAGTGATTAAACCCCAGTTTAAGTACAGTACCCACTTCTTCTAGGAATCCTTTAATTTCATTGTTCCTCATCAGTGTTCTCCTACTTTGAAATTAAAAACTACTTTAAACAATTTGGCTCTTAATTACTGTCTGTCTTGATTTCTTCTATAATTGTTACATGGGTTCTATTATTCTCATCTCATTGCAAATTACTGGGAGCTCCTTGAAAACTGGAACCACATCTACCCAGTCATTTCCTCATCCCACTACCTATCTGATAGTTCTCTAATTCAAATAATGTGTACTATGCATTAGATAATGAAGAAGATACAGAGATACTGAGATAAGTAACATACAAAGACTATATTCTAGCAAAAGTCAAAAGCCATATAAGAAATAACTCAGTATTGAGGAGTATATGGAACTTGTCACTAGATTACCTACTTAAAATGTGTTGGTAGTTCAGAATGAGGGCTCATCACTGTGGACTTGAGTGATAAGAAATGGTTACATGGATAAGGCAATGTTTGAGTAGGACTTTAGAGGATGGAAGGAATTTCCATAGACTGAAGCCAAAAATGTAGGGAGGGATGTTTCAAGTGGATGACAGAACACTGCAAAAGCAAGAATTCAGCAAAGTACAAGGTATGATCACGGTGGTAACAGTAGACCTGCATTGCTGGAGTATGGGAGCAAGTATAGTGGGAGATAAGAGAGAAGGATAGAAAACTAAAAGGAAACTAGAGTGTGTAGTTCAATGTAAAGCACTTGCCTAGTATGTGCAAGGTCCTGGATTCAATCTACAGAACCAAGAGAAAAAAAAAGACGAGAAGAACATCACCCCAGCTCATTCTTCACATTCTCTAGAGGATTCCTTGTATACAATCCTCATTTCAATATTTTCTTCAGCTGCACCCTTCCCCAGTCTGTGAAACACAGGACGGTGCAAGAAGATGTCAACTATAAAATCTGTTGCTTTTGGTTAAATCCTTCAATATAGCTTGCCTCTTACAGAGACAGAGATGATAAATGTTCATAGGGATTGTTCATGATAATGGTTATATTAAATTTTACTTAAGGCCTCTCAGTTATAGCCTAGGACAAAAAATACTTCCCATACCATGCATTCGATTGGAGTCCTGAAAGTCCTTGACATCCTCTGAGAGCAGTCGGGAATCCAACATAGCAGCTGCTTTATTGGCATTGATGTACCAGCTCTTGTTCTCATCCAACACAGTGAAGAGGAGAAAGAATTCTTTATCTATCCCTTTCTGCAAATCCAGGTGGAAGAAGCAGAGAGAGGAATGACAAAAGTTTTGGCAATTGTGTAGCTGAAGAACCAAAACTCCCTGATTCTTTCCCATCTCCTTTTTCTAGATTCAGAGCCAAGCCCACATCTCCTGACCAGAACTGCAGTTGTTGCTGGGCAGTTTTTCTTCAGGTAACTTCAAATTACAGATGGAAGAAGAGGTCAAAGTAAAGGGATAAGACTGTAGAAGAGGAAAATATGAGAAATGGAAGGAAAGAAGCATAGGATGAGAATTAGGGAAAAGAGATACAAACAGTGATAGGAAGAGCAGGAGATGAACAGGAGCGATAGGAGAACAGGAGATGGCTGGAAAATAAGAGGAAAGTAGTAATAGTAATAATGATTATTACTGCAGTTACCATTCACTGATTTCTCACTATGTGCCAAATACTGTACCAAGCATTTTATATGGAATTTTTTCATTAATCCTCACAGAAACCCAAGGTACTTTCTTCCACTGTTAAAACTTTATTTTTGCATACGAAGAAAGTGAATCAAAGAGAGTTTCAGTAACTTGTCCAAGGTTACATGACTTGAAATGGTGGCCTAGATACAAAAGAAGACAAGCAAATGTGAAAGCAAATTTGGGGATGTGGATCAGTTTTGAGCGGTCACACTGAGCTGGGATAGAAGCGAGTAGAGGAGCGGAAGACGAATAGATAACAGTAAAGGCAGAAGATAAGAGAGAAAAATAGGGAGATGATGACAGAAGGAAATGAAATAGGAAAAAACAGAGACTAAAGAAAAAGTATATTTGTTAGGAAGTAACTTTCAAGATAACATGGAGTAACAACCTGTTAATTTCTGATGCAATGATTTGATTATCTTTGTTTCTGTTCCCTTACCTCTAGAATCTAGTTCTATTCTTAACTCTTATACAGCAAATTGGTTTCATCTTCCAACTACCAGGCTTCCTAGTCACACTCCCCTGGCGTTACCTGTTTGCCATCTGTACCCAAGGCACCAGTTTTGCACACCAGCAGGGGCCCCACCAAGCCAGAATTTGTATCTCTTATGGGATCCACAGCAGAGAAGTACATCCAGGTGAGGCAGACAGGATCCTGAGCAGTAGGACCAGCATGGGGAGGGACTGTCCAGTAGTATGTTACTTTCTCAAAGGGCTTGGCCACTAAGCCAAGGTGGGATAAACCTGCAGGGAAAACATGAGGTCATTATTCATGTTAGGCAGAGTGAGAATCATCAGCTCCAAACTGTGGGATAAAGATATAAAACTATCAATACATTTTGGAGCAGCGACAACACCATACATTGAATATTGGACACTGACAAGAACTGTGGTCTAGGAGTCATGAGACTAGAGTTTAATTTATATTTCTACCACTGTTTGTTATACAAACTGTGATTTAAACTTCCTTAGGTTTCAATTTTCCAAAATCATATGACCTCAGGATTAAAAGGGATTTTAAGACTTCTTTGGAATACTCCTTAATAGAAAACATACATTAATTTGCTCTTGTATCCCTGATTGCTGAATAGTTTTCTTTTTAATATGTGTATGTGGGTATGGGTAAATGTTATATAAATATGTATGTGCATATGTGAAAAATGAGCCTTCAATTCCTTTGACAGTGTATATTGCTAAGGACTGAACCCAGAGCCTTCCACATTCTAAACACATGCTTTACCACTGAGTCTCATCTTAAACTCCAGAATTTTTTTTATTCTTCACTTAGAATTCACATATATTAATATTCTCAGAGAAAACAAGAAATAAATTACACAATAATGCTGTTTGTAGGATTTTCTCCTGAGATAATAACTCAAGATCAAGCTAGGACGTATGTAATTATACTTTGTTACTTAAACTTGTATCTCCAAACAATAGAAGATAAGGTAAACAAATGTAGATTCAAGTGATAGAGTGTTATATAATCTTTAAAATGTTCAAATATCATGACAGCATGGAAAATGCAATACACTGACAAGTAAGAACAGTAGGATGAAAAACTGTATGCACAATATCATCACATATCTATTAATATATACTTTATATAATCACTTTTTAATACAAAGCATTAAAAGCTATGTCAAAATATACGTGGCAATTGATCTATGAATGATGTTTATTTTAAAATATCTCTTTAAAACAGCAAAATATTTAAAAATATTTTGAAAGTTCTCTCTTATAGCTCTGTTTCAGTCTTACATAATTCAGTCAATAGCATTCGCACATGATAACCAATTCTGCCTTCTTCTCCTTCCTCATCCTCCATTTATTTGTCCTCTAGAGTCAGCAGCTACCAACTGAAACCCTGCAAGCTCACCATCATTGTACACAGTGCCCTCGTAGTCTTTCTCATAAAAGACCCCATGGGGCTGCATACTAAATGACTTGGAAGCACGATTGTAGAAGACCACCTGGATGGTGTCACCCACCTCAGCCCGGATCACTGGCCCTGAAAAATGAGGAGAGAGAATGAGAATGAAAACAAAGATGAAGAGGAAAGAAAACAGAAAGAGAAAGAAGGGGGGGAATAAATGACAGTAGAAAAGAGAATAATCTGTTATAAACATAACACAATTCACAAGTCAAACATCACTTTAAAATTTGTGACCTCATTTTGATCCACAAATATCACTCTAAGGAATACAGGGTAGAGATTATTATCTCCCTTTTACAGATGAGAAAACTTCAACCCGGACAGATAGCACTGACCTATACAAATTCCTATGGCAGATTAACCAATATCTGTGACCAGGATTGTTTTGCACTTCACTGTCTGGTCCAGTCCCATTTCCTCTAACTTTATTGTGTGAGCTTTCATAACTACATTTTCTAGTAGATTTCATCTAAGATCTGAGCTCATCTTAATCTGAAATCAGTTCTGAGCAAAGAAAATTTTTATACCCTCCAATCCCTGGGTAGTCTAGACATAATTTCTGAACTTTTTCATACCTCGCTACTCACCATTTATAACCTATCTTAGGTCATTTTTGAGTCTGAATAGAAGTACCAAGACAATATCCTGAGCATTTATGCTGGCTTTAACCTTAAGTTAGAGTTTCTAGCTTGGTTTCTTACTCAATTTCCACACATAATCCTGTACCTCTGTTCCCCTAAACAATGATAGCTACTACACCTCACCACCAGTCCTCTTTTTTGAGTGTATTTCTTCTCCTGATATCTCCCTGTACAGCTTATATAAGACCTATTGTTTATTTCCAGATCAAGAAACAACTGCCTCATACCTTTCACCAGAACATGGCTCATTACATTATTTTCATTTCCAAAGTTTTCTCTCATCTGATCTGTTTTATTTCCTGGTTCCACTCAGTGAATAAACCATATTTAATGTTGCTCTACTCTTTTAATAATCTCCTTTAGAATTTTTGGATATCTTCCCCAAGATCAGACACAAAGCATTGTTCTACATCTTTCAGTTAAGCAAGTATGACTATATATCATACCGACCAGCTCCTGGGCCCAGAATGCCAAGAATCTCAACATTTGTACTGCTTTATGCAGTCCTTCATGAATACCCCTAGAGAAAAAATTCTAACAGTGTGATGTGTACAATAATGGTAGTAGAGGATGTTATAAAAAAATGTTCAGTAGAAAAGTAAATATTAGAAATACTACTAATCTCCATCTTGGAGATTCATAATGAGCAAAAATAAATCCAAGGCTTTCAGAAGCCCTGCAGCAAATAACATTATTTGACTGTGCAATTTGACACATTCAAATTCATAGCCTTTATTGCAAAATACAGTAAAACCTTGAATTGTGAGTAACTTGTTCCATGAGTGTTCCACAAGTAAACATTTATAATACATTGTAATTCAGCAAACAAGTGATGTCTTGCAATGTGAGTAGTATGTGACATCGACCATTATAAGATCACAACTGAGTCAACAGTTCTCTCTCTCTCTCTCTCTCTCTCTCTCTGTTTCCCTCTCTCTCTCTGTCTCTCTCTGTCTCTCTCTGTCTCTCTGTCTCTCTGTCTCTGTCTCTCTCTCTCTCTCTCTCTCTCTCTCTCTCTTAGTCTCCCTCCTTCCCTCTCTCTTTAGGCTTGTGGGTAATTTTCTCCCAACAGCAAGGGTTGTGAAGGAGATTGTGTCTGAAGAGGAGGAGGAGATAATGTCAGAAGAATCCTTCACCTCGAGTTTTGGAAAAAATGTAAATTGTGGGAAACAGTGCAAAACTTTATAGAAAAGCATTACTAAAATAAAGCAATAGCAGTGCTAGTCAGTGATGAATCTGGTTTTTTTTATTTTGAAAAAGCAAAACAGAAAAACAGTAGAAGTAATACAGTATTTCAAAAAACAAACAACGAAAAAACCAAAACAGTGCAAAGTCACGTTTCCATAAAATCCTCAAAAAGAGGCAAAAGCAAGTGTTACTGGATAGGTTTCTTTTTAAAGTTGCATGAAAAGAAAAAAGATTCCACTGAACAATTACATAGCAGGGATTCCATTAGTGATAGTGAAAGTTGTCCTTCACAATGATTCTTCTCTCTCTTGTCTCCCTCGTATCAGTCACCAAAGTTTTCAAAGATAAGTGCAGGTTAATTTGTTTATTTTTCTTTATATTTTGTATTTTCCTTATATTTTGTACTGTATTACAGTATTATAATCATTTTTGAATGAATATTTTTGGGTTGTAGAATGGATCTTCTGAGTTTTCATTGTTTCTTAAGGGAAAATTCACTTTGAAATACAAGTGCTTTGGGTTACAAGCATGTTTCCAGGACAAAGTATGCTTGTAAACTAAGCCTTTATTCCACTGAGTTCTTGGGATTCCCTTTGGGAAATGCTGGTCTACAATATGCCCAGGAGTTACACCCAGATTCCAGTTTCTAAATCCACTTTCCTGACTAGTCTAGTCAGAAAAGTTAAAAGATTAAAGATTCAGATGATGAATCTTCCTCAGAAAATAAAGAAAAAATTCATAAATTAAAAGTTTCCTCACCAAGGATTCCAAGATGTTTTTCTTCCTCCAGTTGCACTTTCTCTTGGAATGTCTCATCTTTAAAGGCTTCAAACCGAACTTTCCAGTAAGTACCTCCAATTCGGCTGGAACTCATCTGGAAGAACTTATCTGAACCACTAGTATATAAGGAGGTAAATGTCATATAATTTCATTGCATATCAAACAGACCCCCATGTTACCTTTAATCTCATCAAGTTATAGGTCTTTTTGGTTTGGAAAGGTCTCCAAGATCATACAGGCTAACTCCGACCAGTGAAGACATCACTTTTGGTGACACCACTAATCAGTTACACAATTTCTATTTAAGCCTTTTTAAATACAGAGAACTCAGAGGAATAATCAAATTTGCTGTTAGATTCTTTCAATAATTGGAGTTATTCTTTATACTAGTCTAGAATATTCTTACAAGTACCAGATACTTGGATCAGTTCTGTCTTCTAGAAATACCCAGCCTTCCTCTGTCCTTAATCATCCTCAGGTATTTCAAACCTTTCTTTCTTTAGTCAAAAGTAGCCTTATTTGGTTGTGGTGGTGCACAGCTGTAGTCACACTTACTCAGGAGGCTAGAAGGTGGGTCACCTAAACCCTTGAGTTCAAGACCTGCCTAGACAATATAGAAGACCCAGTCATAAAAATGGCTTCACTCCTAAATGAAGACGCACTGAGAGCTGGAGATTCTAATACCATCCTTAAACTTAAGCACCAACCTCCCTACATTTTCTGGATACTCACCCCATTACTTCCTGCTGAAATAATAAGCATAATATGCACCCTTGTATCTTCCCAATGACCTCTCCTACTCATCCACCAAGATCTGTGAAAGAACTGGCATCATTAGTTGCCAAGTGAGTTGGTATAATTTAAGGTCTAGCAACTTAGTGGGGCACTAATCTCCAGGTATACTTTGTCTGCATTTTTGTCACGAAAGAGACAAAAGGTGGTGAAATTCCTCCAAAATGATGGACATGGAATAGCCACAAAACAGATGCTTCTTTTTTTGTCACATTTCTCAGAGTGCTTTTAATATCCTGCTCAAATGGCTCCTTCATATTGTAGAAAAGGAAAGAAGGATCAAACAGATAATTAATGAATGAGAGAAAGAAAAGGTAGAAATGAGCCATGTTGAATGATGTGGGCACTGGTCCCATTTGGGCTTTCTTTTTCCGAACATGGCCAGGAATTAGAGGAGCAATGTCTTACTCATTTTAGTTCCTTGCCAGGATCATGTCATAACATTACAAAAAGCTTTGCTTTCTGTAACTCCCCTGAGAGCAAGTTTTCTCAAGGGTCACAAGAACTTGGCTAATAGTAATCCCAATAAGGCATTGATTGTTACCTATAAGTAAAATGAGAGGTTTCTGAAAGGAAGGTATGTTTTTGGACAAGAGTATAAGGAGAGAGCCCTCTGGTTCTTACCTTCCTGGTTCTGTCAAACTTTTCCCAGTACTTCCATCATATCCCATCGGACCATAGTTCCATTGAATCTCATGGGCCTCAATGAAGTACTGCCGAACTTTGCCTGTGAGCTGCTCAGCAGGAGGGGCCGTAGAGCAAGCCTTGATCTTGTAGAGTGCCTGCATTCCATCTGGAGAAAGAACATCATGATGGTTCCCATTCTACCAGGATTTCTCACACAGAATATTCACCTTACTCCATCTTCCAGTGTTTTTGCCTCCCATTTTCCCCTAGTCTCTTTATTTTTATACCTGTTGAGCTATTTTCTCTTACTCCTGAAGAGCCTGGCTAAGAGAGAGAACTCAGGTAAGAATTCTATTACTATCATTGATACATTCACCAGATTCTCATCTTTGCTTCTGCAAGAGACTCACATACAGGCAACATAGCAAAGACTGAAGTCAGGAGAACTGGTTTCAAGCATAAGCCTTACTACTATCTGTAAGACCTTAGACAAGTCACTCACTCAATCTGAGCTTCTCTTTTTCTTAAGGGAAAATAGGAAAACTCACCTGATGGGGCTAGTGGGAGCATCAAATTAGAAAGAGAGGCTAAGTTATTTACAAATGGGGAAACCCCCAAAATAATGGAACAACTTCAGTGACGGAAATTAAACTTTAGACTTGGGACTCTCATGAAAATGTAGACAGTAAATAATGTCTCATAATGTGAGAGATACTACAATGAGGTATAATGGTCATAGCTATCATGCCTGTATATCTGCCTAATAATTATATTATTATATTTGAGCCTCACAACATCTCAAGAGTAAAACTGTGTATACTAGAGAAGAAAGAAAATAGTGAAGTAGCAATCATCAGCAAAATACAGCTTCACCAAGAACAGGAATACCACACTTGGAAAATAAGAACTTGGTGAAGAGAAAAAAAGAAGTAGATCTACGAGAATTTGGAGAGAACTTACAGAAAAATGAGCAACTATGGAGAAGCTGGAGCAACTGACAAAAACACAGAGAAAAGAACAAACCAGTCCAGAAAGCTCATGCTGGTCCCCTGAGAAAAGCCCCTGTGTAGCAGACAAAAGATAATCCCTCAGGCTGAGGAGTTATAGGGAAAAATAATCGACTGGTTTTTCAGCACTAGTCCCAAGAAAAGATTAGCTACTGTAAACTGCAAAGCAGAGTGATATTTTACCCTGAAAGTGACTCCTTCCTCACAGCAGGCTACAGTTGAAAAAGAAATCCAGTGCAACATCCACAATATGGCCAGAGAGTGTTTAATTAGGCTATTTTGGGAAAAGGCCCATTTTTTAACACCGAGCCTCAGAGCAACTACAAAGAAGCTTCATTTCAGGGTTTCCAGTGACTTTCCAACAATGACTAGGTGAGAAACAGCCACAACAAGTAGTCATGGATAGGATATGGACTAGATACAGATCCCTGAGAAATTTAAGTTCAGGTTGAATAAGGCATGGGGCTCTGCCTTCCCTGGTGAGAAGCCAGGACCAGTGTGTGGCACTTTCAGAGGTAACCAGGTCTAAAAGTGCTAGCATTAAGTCCAGAGGTCGGTTGGAACCACTATCCTGCTGCCTAGATCCACCACAAATCAGTGTTATGATTGCTTTTTCTGTCTGCCAATATGAGTGAGGGCAAGCCTCAGCTTGAATGGTTCCCAAAGGCTGGGTTGTATAAATAGTAGGGCCTCTGTAGCAGAGGGGCCACCTTACGAACCTACAAGCTATAAAGCTAGGTAGAGAAAACAGTGACTAGATTCTAAGACTTTAGATTCTGGAAAGAAATAATTCATCCAAAAATATTTTTTTAAACTCATGTTTTTATTTTTCTTCATTGATTTATTTTTTTAGAATTTAGGTTTTTCCCTATTTTCTTTTAATTTTATTTTTCTTTATATTTTTCTTTTTTATTTCATTTTTCTTGTTCTTTTCTGTTCCCTTTTGTTTTAATATGACCTTTTATCTTTTTCTCTCCTCATTATCATTTTTCACTGCTTAATTTTTCCTATTTGTCTACTTTCATTCTTTTGTTCCTCACCTTCTCTATCTTTGCCTGTTATAGCCATCAAACTTTATTACTCTTCAGATACTTAGTTACCTCTATTCTATTACTTTTGAACTCTTTTCTATTGTTACTAAAGATACAATTATTGAATTTAGTTTTGTCAATACTTGTTTGGTCTTAGTGTTTGCACTATAATTATATTACGTTTTGCAGTATGTCAATATCCAGTTTATCTTTGATGCCATTATTGTTGCTGATTTAGTTGTTATTGTTGGGGGGTATAGCTATTGCTATGAATTAGCAATAACTATACTATACTGTATATCAATACCTGGATTGCCATTGTTTCATTAACAGTACTGCACACTATTACCCAGAGAACTAGGAGCGAAACTAATTGAACTGCATTCTCCCTCCAGATTAATGAAGGTGTTCATATCTTGGGACAGAGGGAAAGGATTAGAGTTAGCCATGCCCAGAGTGCATCACTGAAAAGCATAAAATGACTAAAGAGATCTCCACACTGGCAAGGAAGTATTTCCACTGTAAGTGCCCACAAACCTCAAAACATACACAAAAGAAAGAAAAATAGAAACGTAAAAATACAAGGTAACAAAATGCCTGCAAATATTCCCAAATCCCCCAAAGCTGATCTTTGGGACATTGTGTGTGTGTAGGGGGGGTGATCAAAAGCTACATAGCTGAATTACTTGGGAAGATAAATGGTGACATTAAACATCAGTTGAATAATGGATTCAGTGAGTTCAAAGAAGATATAACTAAACAACTAGTGGACTTAAAATGATTAGGAAGTTTACAGAAAATACTAATAAAAACTAGCTGAGCTAAACAAAAAGATAGAAAACATGATTGACTAATTTCGCCAAGAATTGTAGTTCATGCAAAGGTACCAAAAAAAACCCCAGAAGATTAAAACTCTATTGTAAGTATGGGAAGCAGAGGTGGCCAACATGAGGGCAAAGTGTTAGAACTAGATTGTAAGGCTGATGTTAATTGACCAAGTATTCAGAGCTATCTTGAAAACAACAACAGAACTTGATAAATGGGTCCAACAGCTGTGAGATTTCACAAACAATACCAACACAAGATTATTTGGAATTAGCAAAAATTAAGAACACAACACAATTGGCATATAAATAGCAGAAAAAAAATTGTTACACTTATAAGGGCCTCAATGATTATTGTGTTTACAACTCTCCAGAATCATGGTTGCCTAAAATGATGTCAATACACAAAAAAGTTTAGTTCAAAAAGAAATAATAGTAGAAAATGTATCTGAATATGTAGTATTTATTATACAGGTAAGTGACGTATATAGAACCCCAGATAGTAGATTTGAGAAAGAACTTCTCCACAATATATCACAGTCAAATTCCAGAATTTTGACACAAAATTAAAATCTTAAAAGCTGTTAGAGGAAAGCAAGTAAACACTTATAGAGGTAAACCCATTAAAATTGCAGTAGACTTATCAACACAAAACATAAAGACCAGAGAATCTTAGAGTGATGCATTTTAAATCTTAAAAGAAAACAACTCCCAACCCAGACTAATAGATCCTACAAAACTATTCTTCAAAACTGACAGCAAAATAAGGACTTCCCATGACAAAAAAATGCCTTAAGAAATTTGTAAACAACAAGTCAGTACTACAAAAAATTATCAATTATACCCTAGGAAGAGACAATGAGGTCAACAGTGCAAAATAATCTAATAGAATTAATACACCAGGCAAGGTGAGCAGTTAAGCAGAAGGAAAAGAAAACACAGAAATCATAAACAGGAAAATAATGCAATGATATAAATAAATCTATACCTTTTAGTAATATTTCTCAAAATGAATGGTCTCAATTCTTCAATCAAAAGACAGGCAATGGCAGAAAGTATGAAGAAACAAAACTCAGCAATATGCTTCACACATGAAACACATCATATGTTATAAGAAATTTGTAGACTAAAACTCAAGAGATGGAACAAAATATTCCTTGCAGTGGGAACCCGAAAACAAGCAGGAGTAGCTATCCTACTTTCAGACAAAGTGGATTTCAAGCGAAAAGTGATGAGAAAAGGCAAAGAAGGCCACTAACTATTTCTTAGGAGAACAATTCAATAGGAAGAGATAACAATTATAAACATATTTTACCAAACACAGGCACACCTAACTTCATAAAACATACTATTGAGCCTAAAGACCGAACAATTTTAACATAATTATAATTGGGGACCTCAATATCCCCTGTCATAAACAGACAGATTAACAACACAAAAAAAAATCAAAGAAAAATCAGAGTCAAATCACACTTGCAAACAAATGGACTTAAGAGTTACCTAT
>RJWM01000733.1:156701-193949 GCA_004363535.1 Dasyprocta punctata
AAAAAAAAAAAAAAAAAAAAAAAAAAGAGTTACCTATAGAATGTTTTACCCAACAACAACAGAATACACATTCTTCTGAGCAGCACATAGAACCTCATACTAGCCTATAAAGCATGCTTAAATAGATGAAAAATAATCAAAATTATCCCATGTGTATTATGACATCATAGTGAAATGAAACATTAAAGACAAAAGAAGCCACAGTAATTATACAAACACTTGGAAATTAAGCAATACACTCTAAAAATAATGAGTCATAGAAGAAATCAAGGAAGAAATCAGACAGTTCCCACAATCAAATGATAAATGGTAAAACAGACCAGAACTTATGGGATACAGTGAAAGTATTATTGAGTCAAGTTTATGGCTGCAAATGCCCACATCAGAAAAATAGAGCAAACCCAAATAAAAACCTAATGATGTAACACAAGGTCCTAGAAAAATAAGAACAATCCAAATCCAAGGCTAGTATAGGAAATACATTATAAAGATTAGAGCACAAATCAATGATGTCAAGACTAAAAGATATTACAAAGAATTAATGAATTGAAGAACTGGTTCTACTATAGAATAAACAAAATAGACAAACTCTTAGCAAAATTTACCCAAAAAAGAAAGAAAAGACCTTATTTAAGGCAATTTGAAAAACACAAAATCACAAAACCAAAAAGACTAAAGTGTACAAAATGTACACTTCTGAAATTCAGAAGATTAATAGTAACTACTTTGAAAACCTGTACTCTAATAAAGTAGAGAAATCAGAAAAAATTGATAGGTTCTAAATATGTGTGAATTACCAAAAATAAGTCAAGAAGATATAAAAAATCTGAATAAACCCACAACTGGCATTACTATGGAAACAATGATAAAACCTATCAACAAAGAAAAGCTCAGGACCAGAGGGTTTTACTGCTGAATTCTGGAAGATCCCCAGGAAAAATGTAATGTTAATATTCCTCAAACCTTTTAATAAAATTGAAGGGGAAGGAAGACTCCCAAAGTGTTTCCTGGAAGCTAGCATTACCTTGACTCCAAAACCTGACGAGGTCCCAGCCAAAAAAGATAAATACAGGCCAATCACTTTAGAAACAAAGATACAAAAATCCTTAACAAGATTCAGTAAAAAGAATGCAACAAATCCTCAAAATGATCATACATCGTGGTCAACTTGGCTTGGTTGCAGAGATGCAGATATAGTTTAACACATGCAAATCAATAAATGTAATCACATAAACAGAAGCAAGAACAAAAGTCAAACAATCATATCAATAGATGTAGAAAAAGCTTCTGATCATATCAAAATCTACTCATGATAAAATTCCTGAAGAAAATATGGATACAAAGACATTATCTTAATTAGAAAAGAGCCATTTATGACAAATCTACTACTAGCATAATATTAAATGGAGAAAATAGTTCCTCTAAAATCAGGAACAAGATGTCCACTATCACGATTCCTGTTCAATATAGTACTCAAAATACTATCCAGAGCAATCAGACAAGAGAAAGAAATAAAAGGGATATGTATAGGAAAGAAGGAAGAAGTCAAACTGTCATTATTTGTAGATGACATGATCCATTATGTAGAAAACCCAAAAGATTCCACTAATAGACTTTTAGAAGTAATAAGCAAATTCAGCAATGTAAGCAGGATAAATTCAACATGAAAAACCAGTAGCATTCCTCTTCACTAAAAATAAACTCATCAAGAAAGAAATTAGGAAAACAATGATATTCACAGAAACATCAAGGAAAATAGTATAGTACTAAGGAACTAACCTAAATAAAGAAGTGAGACTTCTACAACGAAAACTATAGTGTTCTGAAGATCAAAGCAGACATTAGAAAATGAAAAGATATCCCCTCTTTCTGCACAGGGAGAACAGATATTGTCAAAATGACTGTGTTAACAAAACTGATAGATTTAATGGAATTCCAAACAAAACACCAATAAGACACCTCACAGAACTAGAGAAAACAATCCTAATATTCATATGAACTTGAAGAGACCCAGAATAAGAGAAATAATCTTGGGCAAAAAGAGCAAAGCAGGAAGCACCACAATCCCAAACTTTCCATTATACTACAATACTACAATGATTAAAAAAAAAAAAAACAGCATGGCATTGGCACAAAACCAGACACGTGGCTCATTGGAACAGAACAAAGCATGCAGAAACAATTACAGGCACATTCAGCTACCTGATTAGAGATGCCAAAAACATAACCTGGAGGAAAGTTAGCCTCTTTAACAAATGGTGCTGGGAAACCTGCTTATTATACACATACAGATTCAATCTAGTTTAATACATCTTACAATGTATCACATAAACTAAAATCAAAATGCATCAATGATCTAAATGTTAAAACTGAAACAATCTACTGGAATATAAAGTAGGTAAAATTCTTAAAGTCATAGGCAAAAGCAAAAACTTCCTGAATGAAATACCAATTGCAAAAGAAATATGGCCAAGCATCAACAAATCACAAATCAAATCAATAAATCAACTTAATCAAATTGAAAAATCAAATCAACAAATCAAATTAAAAAGCTTCTGCACAGCAAAGTAAACAACCAATAGAGTAAAAAGACAACCTACAGAATGGAAAAAGTTTTTTCAGTTACTCTTCTCAGACACAGGACAAATATCTGGAATACATAAATAACTCAAAAAAGTAGATCTACCCCCTAAAAATAAAAGACTCAATCAAGAAATTGGCAACTGAAATGAAAACACACTCCTCAGAGGAAATAGAATGAACAATAAACACATTAAAATATTCAATATCTCTGGTAATTAGAGAAATGCAAACTAAAAGCACTGAGATTTAACCTTAGTCCAGAGAGAATGATTGTCACCAAGAAACCAAATAATAACAAATGGTTGTGAATTTGCAAGGAAAATAAAACTCTTCTACATTGTTGGTGGGAATGTAGGCTAGTATAAACACAAAGGAAATCAGTATAGAGATTACTCAAAATACTAAAAATAAACATTCCACCGGACCCAGCTTCTCCCTTTCTAGTTTTCTTTCTAAAAGAGTAAAAAAGAGATCATGTTACAGTAATACATACATACTCATGTTTATAGCAGCACAACTCATAATAGCTAAATCTTGAGAATCACTCATGTGTCCATCAACAGATAAACAGATAAGGAAAATGTAGCATATATACATGGTAGAGTACTACAGTGACATAAAGAAGGATAAATTCGAGTCATTTGTAGGAAAATGGATGCAACTTACAATCATAATATTTAGCCAAATAAATCAGAAATGCAAGCTTCAGTATTGCATGATTTGTTTTACATAAGAAACTCAAAATATAAATAAATATAAAAGTAAAAGTTAATAGGAAATAGGGAGCTGCATCTTTTTCAAAGGGGAAGGGGTCCAAGAAGTAGAGGGAGAAGAGGCAGTAAATGAATTAAGATGTGTATTATATGTGTATCAACTCTCCATATGCAGTGTAATCATTTCATACTGCAAACATGTACCAATAAAAATAAAAGTCTTCTATAAATCTGAGGCATGTATGAAGGAGAAATATTAGTTTTCGTTGAATGCATATTATACGTCAGGGATTGTGTTAGGTGCTTTGCACTTTATTGCCATTCCATCTTCTTAACTGCAGTATGAAATACACTTTTAATGTAGCAAACTAAGTATCAGAAAGGATTAAATAACTTGTTCAAGACTGTATAGCTAGTCAGTGGTAGGGTTGAGACTTAAGATCCCACCTTTTAACAATAGATCCTGTGTATGTATTTTCCATTCTTACATCCTCTGTCTTGGTCACATCCTTTCTCTATTCTCTGGGATTTAAACTACATTATGTCTATGAAATCTCAGTAAAGCTTTATAATATACTCATCATTGTTTCCATCCTTTGGACTTACCAAAGTTGAGCAAACAATTGTGGATACAGGATTTGAATCCAGACTTATCTGGTTTCAAGGTCCTTCCACTACCATGTTGAATCCCTAACCCTAATCCATTTTGTTCTTTCTTACCCAGGCATCCCTGCATACAAGGACAGACTCTTCATGATGCAAAACACAGAAAGTCTCGATTAACTGAAATCTGCCATCCTAAGCTAATTTTCTAACCTGTCTGTAACTCTTCGCAGACTCAAACTGATTTTCACATATTCACATAACACTTTCTGACAACCCTTCTAATTCAACATACATCAAATAATTCTAGAAAGTAAGAACCAAAGAGAATTTTACAGACCATTTATACCAACTCTTCGATTTTGAATATGTGGAAGTAAAGTCTGGAAATGGGAATGGACTCGCCCAAAGTGATACAGTGAAATTTTCAGAGTTGAAACTACAACTCAAACCCTCTAGTCATTTATCTACTGCCCTTTCTATTGCTTATAAGTTCTGCCACCCTTCTTTCTGATGCTTCATAATGCATCCTCTCATTATCTTGCCCATTCTTTCAACCAACCTAAAACCATCTACTTCTAATGCTGTTGGGTCCCAAGTAGAGAGTCACTATGTACCTACAGTACTCCATGATTACCTATATAAAACTTGCTTTTATTTAACTATTCTCATTTGCACTCCCTGTTTAATCAAGTGAAAATATTTCTATGTCTTGAATCCTTAGACTTTTGAACAAATAAAAAGAAAACTTAGAAGTCTACCTATCTGTCCCTAGGACACCTTACATTTGAGATGGAGAAGAGAAAATCCAAGGAGATATGTCCAACATTTCCTAAAAAGTTAATGACAGAACCAAGAAAGAACCCAGAGGTCTTGACTTCTAGTTTAGTGTTTAGCCATGCACACCGAGATATCTCATCTGGAAAACCTATCTTTTTTTTTTTTTGGCAGCACCGAAGATGGAACTCACAAACTTGCACCTGTCAGACAGGCACTTAAATCACTGAGCCAAACTCCTGGCCCTGGTTTTTTTGCGGCAGGGTCGCACTGTGTAGCTCAGGCCAGCCTTGTGCTCGCGGTGCAGCCCAAGCCAGCCTCGAACTCACAACGCCTCCCGAGTGCTGGGATTAAGGGCATGCGCCACCATGCCCTATCTTACGGCTCCAAGACAAAACTTCAGGCTTGTATTGACTATTATTGACACCCCCTTCCAATGCCATAAAAGTCAGAAATTTTGCATCTCACTTTGCAAGTGACTGTTCACTTGACAGCTAATTAACCAGATGCCAGGCTTCTGAGGTACCATCTCAGCTGTAACAAAAGTGGCTGGAAAGATGTTAGCCACATCAGTGCGGTGTCCACGAGTAGTCAGGATCTGTCCATGAAAGAAAGCTGTGTGAACATCCACTTCATTGCCCATGCCAAACAAGTGCCAGGCCACGTGCTTATGTGCACACATGCTCAGCTCTGGTAAGTTTCCAAAGACAAAGCCATTGATTGCTACAAAAGAAAATATCAGTGTTAGAAAAGCACAGTTGAATGGGATGGCTTACCATCTGACAATAATAATAGATAACACCTCAACGAAATTTTGAAGAGCACATTTTGCTGACCATATGTATTATTTCATTTCAATATTATAAACAGCTGTCAGAAACAGGCCAACATCATTAGTCTTATTCAAAGAAGTGAAAAAAGGGAGGCTCAGAGAGGTAAAATTCTGCTTTCTGAACTCCACAGAGCTAGTTAGTGGTGAAATCAACATTTCACACACAGAATGCAAAGTTCTCTAAGGCATAGGGTTATTTTGCTGGCTATTCATTCCTTTCAGACTGGTTTCCTTCTGAGATTTCCACAGAATAACTGGTACATTAGCAATTATTGTGGCTATTACAATCAACTCTTATAAAACCCAAGAGAAATTTGAGCTGTCTGAGCTATCCTTTACATATTCCCTCTCAGTTTTCAACTCATTTTGGGGATGTTTGGTTTTGAGCCAACCCCTGTTACCAAAAATTAAGAAAATCACTTCTTTGATTAACCAAAAGTCAATTTGCTTCTATTCTTAATAACAGTTTTATGCTCATGTCTCAGGTACTTTGTGCCCTCATTTTGTTTTACATTTAATCAATATGGTCAGTTCCCTTACAGACATAAGCCCAGAGTAGGATAGAAGATATAAACTCAGTAGCTTGAAACAAAACATTTTTCCTCCACAAAGTAGGTAATTTTTCCAGCTTGCATGCTTTTGTTATAACAAAATCATATTCATTAACTATATCAGTGGATAATCAACACATATTAGGTAACTTATGAATCAATAGCCTCAGCTATTCCACATTATGAGGCAAGTTAGCACAACCTACCATCAAATACAACAGGGATGTATTTCTAGTTGTGCCATTTATTTGGTCCATAATTCTGGGAGCCTCAGGTCCTTACAGTCAAAATGGAAAAGTCACTATTACTGGTTCTTATGAGAATTAAAAAGAACCAGGTATGTGTAAGCACCTACCAAATTTTAGACCCCGTAGCAACTCTCCATCAGTGTCAGCTGACAAAATGCTTTCCCTTCCTAACAGCTCACCATGCATCCTGTTGCTCTCCTGAAAGTCCTCATCTTCCTTGTTCACTGAGGCAGGGTCTAAACAATAAGTGGCAATGTTTTCATCGAGGTGCCAGCTAAGGTTCTCATCCACCACACTGAAGAGAAGGAAGAAATTATGGCTCATGTCCTGCCTCTGAGGAGGAGAATTTCCATCCAGGGTTCCTAGGGCAAGTATAAAAGATGCATTTGCAAACCTCCTTTCTTAGGAACACTAAGCTGCAGGAGGTACTCATACGGAAGGAAGAGAATGAGAGGGAGCCTTAAGGATCTGTCGGAAACAGAAAAGGAAATACAGTCTTCTGGTGCTAACTTTCATTTCTAAACTCTCCAGATAAAACCACAAATACAGTTGAACTTGAAAATAAGTCATATAGGATCTAGAATAATTCCTTCCCATCATCTTTGACTACATCTTCAACCCAGGCCTTAAATCTGACCACATTCCTGCCAGACCCTGGCCTTCAGGTTGGACTATTACTTTAGTGTATACTATTCCAACCAATTTGTCAATCTGAATTTGAAAAATACAGTAAGAAATAAATAAGAAAGTAAAAAATATATACATTTTGAGGTTTTAGAGTTACTTTTTAAAGAAAAAAAGCAATGATATAGAAATAATAGTGGAAAGGGAGCTTGTCAGGAATATTCCTGTTAATAAACAAAGGTGCTAAATTAACTTTCTTTAGGCTACTGCCCAAGATGAAGGTGCTTCAACAATATTGTTGCTTTTCCCAAATTTTCCAAACTGCATCCTTTAGATCATTCTTGGGGTCTGTACCTCTTTTACAGGTGATTAGGGGTCCAATGAGGCCAGTTGCAATGTCTCTTGGTGCATCTACATGAGAATGGTATATCCAAGTGAGACATGCTGGGTCAGCATTGGTGGGTGCATGGCTTTCTGGGATGGTCCAGTTGTATATATGACTGCCACCCGGAGGAACAGAGTCATCAGCTTTCAGTGGCCCAGAGGAGCCATCTGGGTATAGGGAGCCTAGAAAATAAAATTGTACACATCTTGTACCAGGGTGAGTGAAAGGAAGAACAGCAGGTACAGATGCTAAGAGAGGGCAAGTATATAGGACATCCATGAGATGCTAGTGTCCTGTACAGTGTTCCTCACCCCAGTCTTCACATAAACAGTGGGTGGAGAGATACCAGCCATTTGGGAAGAAGCTAACCTGACAAAGTGCTGCAAAACCTAACTAGTAACACGATAGTAGAAAACTGGTGGCATGGAAGCAAAGGAGAACACAAAATTTCCTTCCTTGAAGGACTCACTTTGGAAAACTAAAAGCAGAAAAATCATACAACTTTAGCATAAAGACAATTTAAGGATAAGCTGGCTCAATTCCCCATTATATGGAAAAGAAACTGGAGAAGCAACTTGTTCAGGGTGATGCAAGAAGTTAAAAGCCAGATTAAAATCCTCTTACTTTGTTCTATATTCATCACCTTAACCTTTTCTCATGTCTTTGTTATTTTTTTTAGCCATTTATCACCATAAGTTGTTGTTGTTTGCTTTTGTGTAACTGGGGATTGAACTCAAGATTTTTGCACAGAGCTAAAGCCCTAGCCCTTTTATTTTTTACATTTAAACAGTTTCTCTAAGTCATTAAATTGCCCAAGTTGAATTCTACTTATAATCCTCCTGCCTTAGCATTTCAGAGTCCTAGGATCACAAGCATTCGTCACCACACCCAACTCATCACTGCAGTACTTAATGAAGAGATTTGTTTAAAATTGTAAAGGAAAAAGCGAGAATGGGATGGCAGAATTTTAACAATAAAATGGTTAAACAAGTTGACAATATTAATCCATAAACATAGCATACTAAAACATATATTTTGTAAGCACAAGGCCGCCCTGAGCTACACAGTGCGACCCTGCCTCAAAAAAACCAGGGCCCAGAGTTTGGCTCAGTGACTTAAGCGCCTGTCTGACAGGCACGAGGTTCTGAGTTCAATCCCCGGTGCCGCAAAAAAAATAAATAAAATAAAATTTTTAAAAAAGCATATATTTTGTAATCCTGATTACTGCTTAACAGAAGAAATAATTAAATTAAATTTATTCTCAGAAGAATACACACAACTCATTCTGACCACATATAGCTACATATATTCAGCAAGTTATTTTTTTTCACTTATTCACAACTTGCTCAAATCTGAATTATAAACTCAGCATTTACAAATATGAAAATTCATTCACAAGGAAAACCAATACTTCCATTTCACCAACAGAAAGGAATTTTAAAAGCTAACCATATATTCTGGGAAACCAAATTTAACTGAACACTCCAAGGATGAGAATTATGTGGTGTAGCAGTGTTCTGATATATGAACAGTAAGACAAAACAAAACTGCTACTTACAATATCAGGTTTCAGATTTAGTTCATCCAAATGATTCTTAATACAAAAATGGAATTAATTTCTTCATAACATCTACAGTTATCAATATATTTTCTAATTTTCATTTTGAAATAATAATTCAAGATGATCTACATACACAAATTTGTCAGTTCACACTGTCACATAAAGATACACATTTTATATATAGTATAAATATAAATGCTTTCACAAAAAAGGATTTTACAGACCTGGGTATAGTAGTGTGTACCTGTAATACCAGCCCTCTGGGAGGCTGAGGCAGGAAGATCACAATTTCAAGACCAACCCGGGCAACTTAGTAACAGTGCTGGGGATGCAGCTCCATACAAAGACCCTGAGTTCATTCCCCAGTACTGCAAAAAATTTCATCTTACAGAGTGTATAATACTGTGCATTCTTCAATTTGATCTGAGACAAAAGGAAGGTTACATAAGCTTCAGCTTGCTACAAAAAATGAATGGTACATAAATAACATCTAAAAACCTGCATAGAAAATGAGTTTGATATGATGGCACTACTTTAATTGATGGGATATAAGGAATGTTATAACTTTCATTAAATTTTTCATTCAGAAAAGAAAATGGTAGAGTGAGTTTAATTTCTATCACCTCTAATTTTTTTGTTTTTGGTTTTGGTTTTGGTTTTTTTTTTTTTTTTTTCTCTACAAATCAGATCAAAGCAGAGAACTCTGATCTGCCTGGTATGATCTGCAGTCTGGCCAATGGCAGCATTACATGGTGTCTAATGTGGAGGCCAGGTATTCTATCTTTGAAGGGCAAGAGACTAGAAAAAAAGAGACAAATGAGGAATGAAGACAATTTTTGCAACTTTTGACCACATGTGCTAATAAAATTTTAACTCTTACCATGCCCACATTTTTAAAAAAGGAAAAGGAAGGGAAAAGAAAAAGGAATGGAAGGAATAAATGGAAGCAAAACTTTTGCAAATAAGGAGAGGGAGAGGGATTAAAAGGAGTGGAGAGAATTGGAGAACAAAAAGAATCAAGATATATCATGTACAGATACAAATTCTCTATGATGAATGTGATCATTGCATATATCTAAAATGCATAAGTAAAATTAATTAAAAAAAACCAAAAGAATGACATTTGATTGCTCCAATGTGCTATGTTTTGTCCTCACTTGTCTGATTTCATTCTCACAAGTAAATTTGAAGGAATTCTGGAAAAAAAAAAAGGATCCACATTTCTCAACTTTATCCTTCTAAGTGTTCCTTAAAAATCTCTTAGTTGGTTAGAGTTTTAATGTTATGAGTACACTCAAAATTATTCTATTTTGAGAGATATATAGTGCATTACTCTTAAGTATATTCACTCTGCTGCACCACAGCACAGCAGACATTTGTCTCGCTGTCTGAATGTAACACTATCTGCTGGCCAGCCTCTCTCCAACCTCCATCAGCCCTCCTCTCCAGTCTCAGGTAAACATTGTTCTACTCTCAACTTCTATAAGATCAAATTTTTTTCAGTACATGGAATTGAAGCCAGGTGTGCTCTACCACTGAGCTATATCCTTGGTCGTTTTTATTTTTTATTTTGAAACAGGGTCTTGTGAAGTTGCTCAGGCTGGCTGATGAACTTGTGACCTTTGTGCCTCACTCTCCCCAGTGCTCAGATTATAATGGTGAACTTGGATAAGATCAACTTTTTTTTAGATTTCACATGAATAAAATCAAGTGATGCATGTCTTTCTGTGTCTGGATTATTTCACTTAACATAATGTCTTCTAGGTCCACCTAAGTTCTCACAAGATAAGTTTTCCTCCTTTTTAAGGTTGAATAGTATTCCATTATGTATCAGAATTTATTTCAGTGCTGAGAATGGACCCCAGGGCCTCACACATACTAAGCAAGTGCTCTCCCAGTGATTTACACTGCCAGCCCCACAGCACATTTTCTTTTTTCATTTGTTGATAGACATTTAGGTTGATTTCATATCCTAGCTATTATGAATAGTGCTGCAATAAATATGGAATGCAGGTGTCTCCTCAACATGCTGACTTATGTTCCTTTGGATATATACCCAGAAGTGTGATTGCTGAATAATACAATAGTTTTATTTTTATTTTTTATAAACTTCTATACTTTCACATAATAACTGTCTTAATTTACATGCCCATCAACTGTATATAGGAATTCTGTTTTCTTTGCATCCTGTTCCACAAGCTAGGATCTTCTGACTTCACTCTGTATTCCTCTCACTCACACTAAGTATTATAGGTCACTGGGAGATCCAAAAGAATAAGCTGAATTCCCTCTTATGAAAAAAGTTGAACATTTTGGAAAACATTACAATAATATATTTACAGCACAGTTCTCTTTTCAAAGCATTTTATGAAAGTGTCATTTAAGAAAAAAAGGTTGTGTCTTTGAATTCTTGATAAGGAATCCAAAGCTCAAAGAAAAGTAGGGACATGGCCAAGTCACTCAATGTCTGAATAACAAAACTGATTCCAATGTTTTCTCTGAACAAAGCCTTTGCCTACTCAGATTGATAAATAAGAAAAGACTATCCTTGCTCCCAGCTCTTCTTTCTCAGATGGCAGTAAAGAAAACGTGATACTTGTTGAGACTGAGAGAAAGAAAACATGGAATGGTTTACCTTCTGAGTCCTTCTCATAGAAAACACCATGGGGGTGGATGGTATAGGGACGAGAGGCAAAATTCTTCAGGTGGATAAGGATCACATCCCCCACCTCAGCCTGTAACACTGGCCCCAGGAAGCCCAACCAGGGAGGCTGGGTCACTTCATCCATATAAGTGCTGTCCTTGTATTCCTTATAGATGGTCTTCTTATAGCTACTCCCTATCCTGTTCTTGTCAGTCTTTAGAAATCTGGAAGCCATTCTGGGAAAGAAGAAAATAGTTACAATTTTCCCACCATCTTCAAATCACTGAAAGTCTCTTTTTCACAAAAGACTGACAAAGAATTTCCATCAGCTGGGCTTGGTGGTGCATACTTATAATCCCAAGCACTCTGGGAGGCTGAGGCAAGAGGATGGAAAGTTCAAATATCCTGACCAGACATTTTAGTGAGATCCAGTCTCAAAAATAAGGGGGGGAGTGTTGTAGCTCATTGGGAAGGCAAAAAAAGAGTTTCCATGTTTAAAGCAAAACAAGAGGAAATTAGATTATGCATACAAAAACATAAAAGCTTTAAGTTTAACATTTAGAAAATGATAAGTAGTGAGTTGTACTCGAAATCACTGATACTTGATGATTTCATCATTTCTAAAAAGGCAATTTCACATGATTCAACATGATTCGATTCAACATATAGTAATAGGGATGCAGCTAACTATGTACTGATCCTTTTTAAATGATCAAATTCCCGCTGATGTGCCCTTGGCATCACCTTGCTGTATATGGAGAGCCTTAAAACATAGTGGCCATGACCACAAGCTCTGGATCCAGGCCAGGTAGATTGAGTGCCAATTTTGCTACTTCCCAATCTGTGAGGTGTTGAGAAAGTTACTTAACTTCTTTGCACATAATTTTTCTACTTGTAGAATGAAAATAATCACACTACCTAACTCAGACACTTGTTACTGGTGATTAACAGAAGTAAAATTTAGGTCTAGGGCTGTTGTAGCTCAGTGACAGAGTGCATGCTTAACATGTATGTGGTCCTGGGTTTGATTCCAAGCACAAGAACATGAAGAGTAAACTAAAAATTAAAATACACAAAGAACTTAGAACAGCAGTACCTGGCATACTTCAAAAACTCAGAAAATGCTATTGTTTCAAAGTATTAGGGATGTGGTATAATAAAATTGTTCTCTCAAGGGCAAGTTTAATAGAAGTACTCTCTGATTCAAAAACTATATTGATAGTCTATGTTAAAAAAAAAAAGCTTGTGCTACCCATAGTTATTCTATGGAATGTCTGAGGCCCTGGGCTTACTCCCTAGTATTTAAAAGAGAAAACAAAAGCAGAGCTGTTAATCCTACTATAATTCTTCCTACAAAGCTCAGAATGGAAGAGTTCTACAGTCAAAAAATCCTATATTAAAACTGTCTCTGAGGGCCGGGAGTTTGGCTCAGTGCCTTAAGCGCCTGCCCTGGCAGGCACGAGGTTGTGAGTTCAATCCCCGGTGCCGCAAAAAAAGGAAAAAAAAAAAAAACTGTCTCTGAAGGAAAAACTTCATTATTTTTCACCACTAAGTAATAGCATTTTTTGAGCTATTGAAATGAGTCAACTTTTAAAATCCTTGTTGCATTGGGGAGATAAAATAGTTCATGGTCACAAAATATTTTTAATTTTTTCACTCATATTTTTAACAGATGTATGTGGAGCCCCTGAGAGTTTCTAAAATCAAGAAAGTTTATTCCAGTCAGACAAGGTGGTTAACTTCTGTAATCCCAGTAGTATGGGAGGCTGAGGCACAAAGTTTGCAAGCCCAGCCTGGGTAACTTAGTGACTATGTGAAACTCTATTTCAAAATAAAGGACTGGGGATGTAGGTCAGTGAGAATGCCTGGTTTTGATTCCAAGTACCAAAAGATAGAGAGAAGGGAAGGGAGGGAAGTGGAGGGGAGAGGAAGAAAGGAAAGAAGAAAGGAAGGAAGGAAGGAAGGAAGGAAGGAAGGAAGGAAGGAAGGAAAAAAGGAAGGAGAAAGAAAGAATCATTCATATTTCAGAAAATTTTTGTCAGAATTGAGACAAAGTTTGTAAATGCTTAATATGATAGCTATCACAGAGTGTTACATTAGTGATAGCCATTAGTACCATTTCTTTGCTTCTAAGGCTTACCTTATTTCTCTTTCACATTTTCACATATGTATCTAAAATCAAAATAGTTTCACCAAACGATGAAAGCAATAGTTTCACTACATATTTACAAACACTGTATATTTTTAATTTGTGTATACTTTTATTAGTACATATTTGGAGAACATAATGTTTACATTCCTCATGTAGAGTTTGTGCATATACATAACGCATCTTAATTCCATCTTCATCCCCTTTCCCTTTTTGACTCCTCCTCCCTCCATCTCTTAATCCCTTTTCCATTTGAGAAAGATCTTTCTTCCTACTTCTTATTTTCCATCTTTTATTTTGTCCCTAATTTGTATTTCAGAATAAGCTAAACAACTGTTAGAATCAAGGAAACAGAATCATCTTTGAGATTCTAAAAATGCTGAGGCACGCCAATGTGAAAAATCAGACTCTAGATGGGATGCTGACCGAAGCAACTAGTTCTCTCCCCAGGAGCACTTCTTGCATGCAGCTGCTGATCTCTCTGACATATAGCTCCAGATATAAAGTCATGAGAAATTAACCAGACACAAAGCCATGAGAAATTAAACCTACTTGTCACTGTCCAGGGGCTGGTTTGTGATGATATTCCTTCCCGTGGGGGCATAGTTCCACTGCACATCCTGAATGCCCAGGTAGTAAACTCGAGTGGCCCCATTAGTCAGTAGTGGCCAGAAGGATTGCATGAACAGTAGACTCCAGAGAAGGTGACCTGACTCCATGGCCCACATTACTCTGGGAAACAGACAAATGAAAGCTGCTGATATGAAAGAAAGAGAACAAATGGGCTTTGCATGTATCTGGAAAACCAAAGAGGTAAGAACCAGATGGAGTGGTTGAAAAAGCAAAACTAAAACCAGCCCAGTTCCTCAGCCTTACCTGATTACTTTCAGTTTACCAAGTGTTCAATGATTTCTACACATCAGACTTCAGAGAACAAAGTTAAAAATTCACCTATACGGATAATCTTGTATCACTTCCTTAAGAAGAAAGATCTCAACCCTGTTTCTTCAGTACTAGAGAAAGAAGAATTGCACTCTGTCCCAAGAATCAGGAATTAGGCACCAGAAGCCTGATTAGGTCACACTGACTCATTTGGTACCTAGATCAAGTCAAGATTTCTTCCTTTGCCTGTTTTCCCATATGCAAAAGAGGAAGATTCATTGTTACTTACTTCCTATCATCTATAAATTGTGTTTATAAACAAATAAGAATTCATCAAAGAACTTTTACTGGAATATCATGAATCAAAAATTGAAACAGCCAAAATGTTTATGCATACTAACATGGATGAGTGAGTTACATTTATTCCTACAATGAATTTCTAAATGGCAATAATAATGAACAAGCTACAATCACACACAACCATATTGACAAATCTGACAAATGTAATATTGCAGAAAGAAACTGTACACAAAAAACATGCATAATATATGACTTCATGTATGAGTCAGAAAGGCCTAAAGAAAAAAAAACCAGAAAAATAGCATACGCTATTAGAAGAATAGAGGCTGGGGATTAAGGCTCAGTGTACAGCAATTGCCAAGCATACATGAAGCCCTGGATTCCATCTTAAACATCAAAAAAATTTAAAGGAGGAAAAGGACGAGAAACATAAAAAGAAGTAGAAACCATAGTGTTTGTCCTTGAGAAAGGTATCAGTGAAGACAACAGAGGCTTCTAATGGTCTTATTTCTTGATATATGTCAGTTATATGGGTGTGTCTCATTTGTGAAAATATGCTGAGCTATCAGCTTAAAATCTGTGCACTTTTTGCATGCATGTTATAATTCGAAAGCAATAAAAGTGAAATAAAAATAAGTAAGAGTATGTGTGGGAAATATACCAAACTTCTCAGAAGAAATGTTCTCAAGGCTAGATGCAAATCCATTTTACAGGTCCAATCATGAAACAGAATCAGACTTAAACTTCTACCATCTCATTTCAGCAATATAAACCGGGAGGTTAGAGCTCTTGGAGTAGGATAAAACACTCAGTCACACAGAAAGACAAACATATGAACACATACATACACACATTTGCATACATAGGCATATGCAATCTTAGTTAAATGCAAAGATGAGCACATTTACAACCATACATAGAATCCACTGTCACAGAGACACCAGAATAATAATAACAACAGCAATAATAATAACAATCAGTACTTACAGATTGTCCATGGTGCACTTAAGTATTTTGCATAGATTATATCATTTAATCGTCACAAACTCCCAACTAAGTAGATGTCATTACTATCACCATATTATAGTAGAGGAATGAACAGAAGTGTAAAGTAATTTACTCAAAGCATCTAGTTAACAATAGGTAAAGAATTGATTCCAGGAAGTATGACTTTAACACCTATGATCTTAATCATATGCTATCTTCCATAAATATATACTTGCATACTCACATGAATATGCACAGAAAACATGCATATGACCTTAACTATAGCTATATCTAGGAAAAATATATACTCTGAAGTGTGCAATTACTTGTGATTATTATTACTTTAGAAAGATGGATACATCCACACATGGACAATGATAATAATGATAAAGATAGCTACTATTCATTGAGAGATTACTAAACACAAAACGTCTTATTCATTCCTTTGCATAAATTATTTCACAAAATCTTAAACTGTAATATATGAAATATGGACACTTAATAAAAAAAATGTAATCCCCAGGAACACAAAGAAAAAAGATATACACAAAGCCAGGTGTGAGGATGGACATTTATCGTTCCAGTATTTTAGGAGACTGAGGCAGAGGATCACAAGGTCAAGTTCCACCTAGGCAAATTAGTGAGATATTATCTCAAAATAAAATGAAGTTAGACATATAGCTCAGTGATAGAATGCTGCTGAGTTTGATATCCAGTACTACACACACACACACACACACACACACACACACAGATTTACAGGTAGATGGGAAAGTTTCAGATATTTACCTTGATTTGAAAAGAAACTCATAGACTTCCTTACAGATTCTTAGGCTTTTTCAAATGTGGCAGTGAATTCCTAGTCTCCAAATTACATTTGACAGAAAGCCCTTTATTTAAGCAATGACCTGTTTTGGAGTTCTATCCAAAGTCTGGCTCTCCCATTGAAAAGTTATGTAGCCTTGAGTATTACTTTACAACTTTGAAAATGTTTTCTTATTTGTAACATGGCTGTAATAAGACCAGCTTTGAAGAAAAAAACCAGAAAACATACATGAAAGGGCCCCTATAATATTAGTGTTTGGAAAATAGTAGGCAGTCACTACTGATTTCCTTCCTCTTACTTCTCCCACTTGGCTATAATTTATTTTTGCTTGCTTGTTTATTTACTGTATTAGGGACTGAATCCAGGACTTTTATACTGAACTACATCCCCAATCCTTTTTTTATTTTTTATCTTAAAACAGGGTCTCACTAAGTCATTAAATTACCCAGGCTGGGTTCAAACTTGTGACCTTCTTGCCTCAACTTTGCAGAGTGCTAGGATTACAAGTTTGTCTACCATGCTCAGTTAGTCTTCCATAATATGTACATTTCTACACCAAAGATTAATTTAAATACCAACTCCTCCGGAAGAACACTGCTAGCATCTCTGTATCACTTAGGGCTGCTCTCTATAGCACCCAACTGGATTAAGTCAGACTTTGTGTTATTGTTATTTTCTGAGCTGCCTGGTGAACTATATTTATTTCCCAAATTGTACTATAAACTCCTTGAGAGTCAATGTCATATCATAGAAGTCTCTGTGTACCTACTATCCAACACAGTGACAGTCCAGTAGGTGGAACCTCACAGCTATTGTTAAAGTGACATAAAGAGGCATAAGCAGAGAGTCCTAGGGGGGTGCAGTCCTGTAATTCCAATACTCTGGAAGGCTAGAGCAGGAAGATAGCAAATTTGAACTCAGCCTGGGCAACTTAGCAAGATCTTGTCTCAAATAAATGAATAAATAAATAATAAATAAATAAATTTTTAAAAAGGGGCATGGTTTATAGTTTAGTGTGAAGACCCTGGATTCAGGCACACAAAACAGAGGTACAAGTATGTATTATCTCACCATTTAGCTCTAGTTCAAGTACTGCCCCAGTTCAAAGAGTGACTTTATTGTATAGAAAGACCACATCTTTTTTATCCATTCTTAGATTGTTGAGTATTTTGGTTTTCTGCAATATTCAGCTATTATAAATTGTGCTGCTATAACCTGGAGTGCACATATATAACTGAGGTATGATGTTTTTAATCCTTGTAGGAAGATACCCAGAAGGGGAATAGCTGGGTCAAATGGGACCTCTAAATACAATGGAGTATCACTCAACCATGAAGAAGTAAAAACTTGAGACTTTTATAGATAAATGGATGTAACTTGGGACTATACTCATAAGAGAAATAAGTCAGATTCACTTGTGTAAACACCATATTGTCTCCTTGGTGTGAGAAACTAAAAGACTAAATAAGATCCAAAATGTACAATAGCTATTGAGAAATGGGAAGAAATTGTTCAAAAGGAAAAAGGAACTAGGACTGGGGAAAGGGAAAAAGAGGGAAGGGAAAAGGAAAAAAATACAAGATAGTTATACTACTAGTTTCTCTTAGTACATTGAAAAGGTTAGTACTAATATCATTTGGAGAACTTTTCATGTCCATAACATGTACTCTGAGAAATTACTTTAAAGATAACAATACTCAAAGTATTAACTATTGTTATTCTCCTATTATTTTGTTATGAAATTTTGTTTTAATTTTTCCCATAAAATAAAAAAGAGTGACTTTAGGCAAGTTTATTCACTTTAATAAGCCTCAGTTTTCTATTTTTAAAATAAGGGAACATATAGAGCTGGACTGTACAGTTTTTACCTTTTGGGAGTAATGGAAGTATTAATATCTAGTGCAACACACAAACAGAAGTATCAAAAATGTAGTATATAAAGAGTTCTTAAAGGATCATTACGAAATTAATTTAAAAATAAAAAGAAATACAGAGTATAAAAAATGAACATTACAGCTGTCACACAATGCCAATGCACACACTCACTGATGAAACACAGGTACACTCATATGTACCTACACGTGGTACTATATACGGTCACAGAAACAGCCACTCCTTGGAAATCTCAACAGGAAAGGAGTGCTCTTTGCTCATTGTAAGTCCGAATGCAACATGGACCTCCTTCAAGTTTCCTTCTCTGTGTGGTATTAGCAAGGCAGTTGTGCCTTGGGCTTATTTATCTAAACAGAAAACCGTCCCAGGTAAGACCTCCACAATGGAGAAGCACATGGTGAGTTTGAAAATGTTCATGGGAGAGATTAGTACAGATCTTCAGTATACAATGAGTAGGAATTCAAAGGTGCCGATGACTGGTCTAAACGACTTAGACAATAGACCTCAGGGAAAAAAATGCTACCAAACATTCCCCTAGCAGTTTTTATCTTACAATGTGTTTTTCACATCTGCCATCTCATTTAATTATCAAAGTATGGAACAGGAGGATTGCTTTCAACATTTTGCATCCAAGGCACAGGCTTTGGAATCATACCACCTAAATGAATCCTAGTTTCTCTCTTCCTAGTCGTGTGACTTGGAAAACTGCTTCATTTCTCCAGCCATCAAGTCTTAGTTGTCTTAGAGAGTTGTTGTGAGGATTTAATGAATTAAGATCTGTAATTGCATAAAGCTCAAAGACTTGTAGTACAGCTTTCATTTGTAATCATAGCTACTCAGAAAGCTGAGACAGGAGGATTTGTCAGCTTGAGGCCACCCTGGGGAATTGTCAGATCTTATCTCAAAATTTAAAAAAAGTAGAGCTGAGGATGTAGCTCAGTGTGAAACCCCTATGTTCAATCTTCCACACTACAAAAAATGCTTAAGTATTCATGGTTATTGTTTACACAAATGAAAAAATTGATTTATAAATGAAAACTACCATAATTAAAGCTTTGCCTTTTTAACAAATTGTTTCAATGCTAAGAATAGAACCCAGGCCTTTATACCTACTAGGCAAGCATGTTACCATTGAGCTATACCTTAGTCCAAAACTTTACTATTATATGGATAGTTAGGAACATGTACACTCTGAAGTTCTGATGTACAGAAACATTATAAGCATCAAATCATATACACATGAGTTTTAAATACATCGACATTTCAGGTTGACATGATTCTGTCCTTAGAAGCAACATAGTGTATGTAAAGAACCAGAACTTTTGAGTCAGATAAACTTAGGCTCGAGTACTGTTTTGCATTGTGTTTAAATGAGATAATCTTACACGGCATCTGGGACTTGCTAGGCATTTGATAAATACTAGTTTTTCTTCCTTCCAATTACTGACTTTGTTTCCTCCACAAGGATTTGTCATTGCTACAGTTATGGTTCTTATCGTTTAATTTGGTGTCATCATACACTTTAAGGGTGGAATAGAGGGACAGTCGATCAGATTCCCTTAGAAATACTTGGAAATTTCATGGTACTTGGAAAGAGTTCTGGCACCATAAAAAAAACAAGTTCCAGTTCTAGATTCATACTTATTCATTATATGACCTTGGACAAATCATTTAACTTCCTGAACTTGGGTTTCCTCATTGCTTAAATGGGGATGATCTCTGCTTTGGGATCTTCATTAATTTGCTGTGAAGATCAAGTGAGATGAAAGATCTGAAATTCTTGTGTAAATTTTTTGGTTAAGCAAGGATATTTTTCTCTCTGCTGAGTTCACAGAAAAAAGCCAGCATGATGAGGAAAAAGGAAAGCGGAAAATGAAAAACGAAGTAGGGAAGGTGAGCAAGAATCTTGAGAAAAAGTAAAAAGAGGATTTTTTTTTTTAAGTAAAAAGGATCAGCTGTGGAAGTGTATGGCTGTAATTCCAGCATTCTGGGAAACTGAGACAGGAGGATCACAAGTCCACGCCCAGCCTAAGTAATTTATCGACTTAGCAAGACTCTGTCTCAAAATAAGAATTTAATAAAAGAACAGGAGTTATAACCCACAGCACAGGCCCTAGGTTCAATCCATAGACTGCAAAATATAAAAAAAAATAAAAATAAAAAATAAAATAAAATAAAATAAAATAAAATGGGAGGCAGAAAGAAGAGGCATTCAAAGGAAGGAAAAACTCAAGATGCTTTCTTGGCTACTTGTAATAAGAATTAAGACATAGTTACTAGGGCCGGGAGTTTGGCTCAGTGGCTTAAGTGCCTGTCTGGCAGGTGTGAGGTTGTGAGTTCGATCCCCGGTGCCACAAAAAAAAAAAAAAAAGACATAGTTACTATATAGAACTCTTGTTTCAGCCTAGGGAGAAGGTTGGCCACCATTAAGTCAAGTTCCCCTATCTTTACCTTACTTTTCTACCATTGCAATGTCACCTGCGCCTGATCATCATTGTCCATGGCAAATTGCATCACCGTTTTCCCTAGAATTTTCTAATTGTTCCCTTAATGTGGCAATGCTCTTTTCTCTCCCTCCGCCTTCGCTATCTAAATTGGGTTAGACTGGATTGAACAGGCTCATCCCAGACAAAAAATCACTCAATTAAAAATGAATGCTAAACTATCCCTAGGTGCCCTTTCCCTAACCTCTTAGCAACCTTCCAAACAGACTTGCCATCAAGATTCACCTTTTAGTCCTCTGCTTTCTTATCTCGTTATTTTTTCTTCACCCTGTAATACAAAATATACTGAAGTTAAAAACTCTAATTTAAATCCCTTATCTTTCCCGTAATAGCTATATGACCTTTGAAATTATTTTCAACTATCTGCGCCAAAAATGTGGATGATATTTATTCCACAGGATTGTTTTGAAGCCCAAACAAAACAATGATTATTTAACCCCTTGACAAAGAGCTTGTTTGTCATATAATAGATGTTCAGTAATGAGAATCTGAAGACATTGCAGATATCCACACCAACAAAACCTTTGGACACCACAGTTTTATGATATATAAGAAACTGAGACCTGAATGGTGAAGGGATTGTCTCCAAGTTATGCAGGCAGTTACTGGTAAAACTGAATTTGAACCCATGTTTATTGAAAGATGATTCAGATTTTAGCTTTGTTCAGCTATTGTCTATTGGCTTACTCTGTCTTGATCTGGTTTGAAAATATGAAAGCAAGCATGGTTTTTATGGATTTGAGCCTCCTCATTTGTGTAGTCTTCAGGTTCATCACCACAATAAGCTTCCCCAAATTGGAGATAGAAAATGAGCCAGTTGTTTCCACAGGACAATGAACTAGTCTGTGACTCTAGGACTATGCCAGAAACAGACAAGCCAGTGTAGTCCTGGCCATTTTGCAAAGAGGAACAAAAAGAGCCTATTTTTTTCTTTAACTTCCCTGGGAACCCAGCCAAACTTCCTCCAACTTCTCAACCACTAACGTTGCCAGTACCTCCCATAAACTTAGCTGAATAAGGGTTTTTGCATAGTAAGGCAGGTGAGATCATTCAGAAAGTGAGGAAAGAAAGCTTACCTTGATAAAGAAAATACTTCCATATTCATGGCAGCGGACAATTGGTGCTGAACTGCAGACCCTCGCCTGAGCCTGCCAGTTCTGTTCAGTGTTCTGGCTTACAGGCCTTTCTCAAAAATTAAGTCTGGGACTGCAGTTTGGAGCAGATGGTGAAGGAGTGGGGGGGGTGGAGGTAGGGATTTGGGGGTAAGGGATAGCCTGGAGTGAGTGAAGGGGAGAGGGGATAATGCTAGGTGCCCTCTTTTCCAGAAACTAAAGTACCGGAATGCCTTTTTCCGGCCGGTTTGGTACAAAACCCGGGCTGGTTCTTTGACTGTATCCGGGTGTTTTGCAAATCCTGGTTAGGATCTCAAGAGGAATTACAAGAGGGTGGGCTGCACTCCTGATATGGCAGCTTTCTGAGCTGGGAAAAGAATGCACTGTCAGTGTGGCTGGTCAAAACTTGCAGGCAAAATCTTACAACCACATTTAAGAAATAGGTTAGGCTGGGAATGTAGCTCAGTGGTAGACCACTTGCCTAGGTTGTATGAGACCTGGATTCAATTCTTAGGATAAAAAAAAGAAAAAAAAAAGAAAAGAAAAATGGGTGCTTTACACAGGTTACTGGATGCAGAAGCTATCAACATTTCCTGTTCTTGTTCAGAAACAATTGTCAGCCCTGTCTCTTTCTGAGGTCATGGCTACTTAGAAATAGAAATGAAACTGTAGCAAAACAAACAACTCTCTTCCTTTATGCCTGGTCCTATGTTAACTATTTTAAATGTATTCTCTCATTTACTTCTCAAAATTATGTCATGAGATAGGTACTCTAGGTCTCTACATTATACAGTGGAGAAAAAAGATTCTGAGAAGGAAAGTGACTTACTCAAGTTCACACAGTTAGGAAGTAAAAGAAGGGTAAATTGTCCTGGGTCGGTATAGTCTTTTTGTGAGGATACTACTACACTGTGCAGTTTAGGGGAGGAGCACAGAATTTCTTTGGAAGTGAGGTAAGATATTTAATTATTGAGTATCTGTTAGATATTTTTTAACATACATTAACTCTGCCTTTGTCATTTTTAGTAGATCCCAGAACAAAACCCCAGGGATATGTTAACAACATTTTCCATCAAGTTAAATCACATGTAGTTAGAAGATAGCCTGGGCTTACAAAGGCAAGTGATAACCTGAAAACTAAGACTCAGAAATATTAGAAATAGTCTTTAAAAAGTCACATGGGTCCTAACAATTTAGAGTGAAACTGAAGCCTGGATTTGTTTAAAGTCAAAGACCATCCCTGTTTCTCCTGGATTGGAAACAGGGAGGTAGATTTTGTGTAGATTGGAATGGGCTCTGGGAATTGGGGGAGATGGGAGGGTCAAAAGGAGAAGTAAAATTGTTAAGTTGTTGTACTTAAAATGTATTATTAAGTATCACAAAAGCATACCAAGAAAAAAAAGGAAAAAAGTAGTGAAAAAGCATTGACCTAAGTGACCTAGGTCCCAGATCCCCTGCCATTGACGGTAATCACCTACTGTATGTGCTTTGTCCAAACCCTTCCCTTTTCTGAGCCACTTTCCATTTATAAAATGAAGGTTATCAATTAGATATGGACCCTCACAGCTCTGTAAAATTATATAACTAGGACTCCCTGAGAAAGGCACATTCTAGATATTAAGAGTGGAAGACAAAAAAGTAACAAAGACGTGAAGTAATAAGTAAGGAGTAGGCGGTAGTAATTCTTGGCTATGAAGCTGAATATCTCATGCCTCATTGGAAAAGACAGCACACCTACCAACCCAGTATAGGAAAGGGACAGGTATGTTGGCAGTTCTACTGCCTGATATTCTTACTTGGTGATGAGAAGATCTTGGTTAGGAGAAGGTGCTGTTCTTCAGGCAGGCAAGGCACATTTTCCTTTCCTGGAACTAGAGCATTTGGAACAGGTCAAGGAAGAGGACTTTCAGAAGACTGAGCTGGTGGGGCAAAGTCTGGGTCATAAACCAATACAGCTTCTTAAAAGCGATCGGACACTTAGGAACTGTCCCAGGGACTGAAGCCCAGGCTAAGTAAAGTGGGAGCACCAGTAAAGGGAAGGGAGGAGCTACAGGTCTCAGCTCTCACAGAAATGCTCAGTGGTCAAAGGAAGCTGGATCAGGCCACGGCAGCACCTAGGATTATCTGCCTGGTACAGATGTGAACCTTGAAGCTAGAGGGGGAAGGTGGGGACCAAACCCATTAACTTGAGATCCAAGTCCAGGCTCTAAGGCATTTATGATAGGGAGGGGAAAGGATAAGGCCTCTGCTGTGACTCATGAAAGACAACAAGGAACAGTTCATTATAGAAGTTCTTGAGTCAACACAATGAAGACTGCAAGAGGCCAACTAGGTCAGATCTCCAGGCTTGTATTATTTATTCACAATTTTCACTAGAAGATACTCTGTGCCTACTCCCCCTACAAATTCTTGGCACATATCTGGTGCTTTCTCTCAGGGAGCATTTGAAAAATATGTTTAAGTGAGTACCTATAGAATCAGAGTTGGCAAACATTTTCTGTAAAGGATTGTTTTGTAAATACTTTATTTGTAGAACATACAGTTTCTGTATATGATAGCTATTCAAATCTACAATCGTAGCTCATGAGATATGTCTATATTCCCATAAAAATTTATTTACAATAAAGCACTAGGCAAGATTTGACCCAGGACCTATATAGTTTAACAATGTCTGCTATAGACTTTTTTGCAATATAGGTATTGGAAATATGGCATCATTATTAAGAGCGTAAGAACTGTCATATGGTATCCTGGATTGAAATCACCAACTTTAGCCTTTATTGCCTCTTAAATCTTAAAAAAGTAACTTAATCTTTCTAAACCTTGGTTTTCACTTCTGTAAAATGAAGATAATAATACTACCTACTTCATAGGACTCTAAAAGAAATGAAATAAAATTATAAATACAAACTATTTAGTATAGTGCCTAGTGCAGAGTAAAGGGGGAATGAAGGTTATTATTTTAGTTATTAATAAAGCAATAAATCTAAATTATTATTTCCTCATTAATACAAGTAGTGTTAATTCATGACAGAGAGGAAGAATGTTTCAAAATCCTGACTTTGCATTCTAGTTATGCTACTAAAGAGTCCACGGTGATCCCGAAGAAGTCATTTTGCCTCTCTGGGACTTGCTTTATCTGTAACATGGAGATGATAGTGTAGATTTGATATTTTCAAAATTAATTTTCTTAGGAGAACCCTTTTCTCCCAAACAGAATCTTAACAAATGCCCACCATCTATGGAACATGAAAACAGAGCTAGCTGTTCTACAAAGCTCTGAGAAGGAAGCAAAGGGTATGACTGAGAGGAATCAGGGACATACCCAGCTGGGTTGCTTTACTGACTAGTATGTGATCTATTTTGGAGAAAGTTCTGCTGCTGAAATAAATGTGTGTTCTGTTGTTGTGTGGTACACTCTGTAGATATTTATATAACTAGATATTAGATAACTATAGATATTTATATAACTCCATTTATAATTGGTAGTTCCTTTAGAAATGACTCACTAATTAAACATATTTCAGGTCTTTCTTGCATCAGACAAATAATTGGACAAGACAAAGCCAAAAACGGTGCCAAAAGTGAGGGGTGAATGGGTAATGGAGAAACTGGTTCTGTAGAGTAAACTTGAACCAAACAAGAGAGAAAAAGAGCAAAAATACAAGTACACCCTGGTCTGGAAGGCACAGAGTAGACTATCATGAAGAGTCATGATATTGGATTCCTCGCCATCCATTGTCTTTTATGCTGTCCACATCTCATGGGAACCCATAAGAAGTACCACATATGAGGTCCTGAGAATTATTGGCATTGTCCTGGGGTTTTGCAATTGACTGGTTCCACTTATTTTCCCCACCAGCTTTGCCACAATCTTTCTCATATCCTATTTCCCCTGAGACACAAATCTCGTAAGTTTTTATGGGGTGCTGAAAGAGTGGTGCTCTCTGTCTTCTATAGCTTCTTTAAGCTGGAAGACGCTTTAGATCTTACCTATTAGGGATTAGGTGCTCTCCTACTATGTTGGGGTACCCTCTTTTGTCTCTTTCAAGTTTGTATTGGACCCAGATCATATTGCAATAGTAGATAAGCTGCTTTTGTTTTAAATTGTCAGAATCAAACCTGTTCCATTCATCAAGGATACAGCCCAGTGGCAAAGCTGATGGAATCTGTGGGGTAACAAGGTCCAAGAAGTTTCTCATTGGCTTGGCTTAGAACCTTTAAAAAGAAGAAGACAGATCTGATCACTTCAAGGTTGTGTCCCATGCAGAAGAAGAAGACCCAGAGTCCAGAAGGCGCCCTTTGTGACCCATTATACAGCCTGGACAAATGTCTCTGTCAGAGTGATGCCAGCATCATTTCCCAAAGAAGAAATCCTTTGTCTTCGTATTGGGACCCATTAATTCCTTTGGGGTAAGGGGATTGAATCATCCATTGGCCTTTCCTAGTCTAATTTCCAGAAAGTAATGGTAGAACTTTCTTAAGCAAAGTTCTTTTAACAGTGTAGTTGAAACTCTTGATGGCCCAACTCATATTTATTCTAAGCCACATGATGGATTACCTGGTATTTCAAGTCCCTTGATGACTCTACTTAAAGTAACCATAGTGAAACCATTATAGTGAAAACATCTGTTGTACTTATTTTGTTGGAAAAAGGACTAAGAGTAGGAATGACTCTCTTTTATACGCTCACAGTGTATGTTTTTAAAAAAATCTGTTCTGCTCAGGCATCAGAGGTAGGTCTTTAACTTATCTGTATTTAAACAGAAAAGTCCAAAAGCCTGGTGGAAATAGCCTCAGGCAGGCTCTTGGACTGGGAGAGAGCAGTGTTGGTAAACTGTGAACACCAGTAGTGGCTGAGGTGCAGAGTGGGCTTTAGTGCTTTTTGTAGCACCAGCATTGGTTTGTGTTCTTTGCTGTCACCTGAGGGAATGCAGTGCTAGCTGTTATGCATTTGCTTCTGCAGGGTTGCTGTTATGCCTGCTGCTCTCAGCTCAGGGTGGGCCTGGCAAGACACACAGCACCCTGGCGCCTTTGGCCTTTAAGTAGGCTAAGCCTTTGGCCTGCCTTTGTAGCCTGGCATGCCTGTGCATGAGTGGCTTTGGCCCATTCAGTGCTGTTTGACTTGCGTGGCCCAACTGAGTTTTCTGGGCCATGGGGGTGGGGAGGGTGCAAGAAGGTTGTGAGTTCCTGTGCAACCAATCAGAGTCAGGTAGCCCTCCTATGTGGCAGCCTGGTAGACTTCTTGTTTTATGCCCAAAGCCACAGTGAGATGGTCATGCCTCACCAGGAAAGGCTTCCAGTGTTGCCTGTGGGCCAATGTCTGCCCCATCATATGCACCCGCATTGGCTTTCCCCTGGCAAAGGCTGCTTGAGTTCTTAAAGGTATAGCACACAGTTTTTTCTTCTATATAGGAAGAAAGAAAAAGATTCCACAAGCCCATATGCTCTTTAAAATCAAAGGCAACTGGGTGTGGTGATGCATGCCTGTAACTCCAGCACTTGGGAGGTTGAGGCAAGAGAATTGCCAGGAGTTCGAGGCCAACCTGGACTACACAGTGAGTTCAAGGTCAGCCTGCACTACAAAGAGAGACTTGCTCTCAAAAAATAAATAAATAAATAAAATTTAAAAATCAGAGGCTTAGCTTTTAAAGCTAGTTATTAATAAACAAACAAAAGAAAAAGATAGAGGAAAAAAATAACCAGGGCCAGTGACACACACCCATGCAAATAGTCACACAAGAAGACAAGATGGCCGATGGTCATGTGGTAAGGTATTATGCTGCTGGCCACGTGGAAAGGTAACACAGTAGCACTTCCAACCAAATCACAAACTGAGAAAAAGTCATTTACAAACTAGAGTAAGCAGACACAAGACTAATTTTCAAAAATGTAGCAAAATACAAAACAAACAAAAGTGCGAGCCACACAGTGAATGCAAGCAACTAGAAAGAAAAGCAAAAGCCTTCATTTCCTTCTCCCATTCACCACAGCTAGAAAAGAACCAATAATTCCCTGAGTGCCATAAAAAGAGCTTTTGTGTTCCTGATGAAGAGGACAGAGTGAGGGAGAGGAGGAAAGAAACCTCGCAACATTTTAGAGAAAAACAAAAATTGTGCCCACGTGGGCCTTATGTTGACCACCTAGGTACTAGAGCTTAACTCTTGTGGCTGGCTATGCCAAAAATGTTATCAGGTAGTTCCTTTAGAATGGCTTGCCAATTAAGCATATTCTAGGTCCTTCTTGCTTCAAACAAAGAGTTGGGAATTATTTGGCATTGTCTTGGGATCCTGTAATTCACTAGTCACACTTATTTTCCCCACCAGTTTTGCCATGCCCTTTCTTCTAACTTATATTGGTTCAAAGGTTTTATTCAACTCTGATGTATTCTTGTTGATTTTTTTTCTCTACCTAGAATTTTAAAAAGTATAACCCATAGTGCCATTATCAAAAGAATATTTTAATTATAATTTTCTGATGTCACAAATGCTCAGTACTCAGATATCTCTGATTTTCTCAATTTTTATATTTGAATCATTATACCAAATTCAAAAAAGGTACATTTTGATGTGATTGATATGCACTTTGAATCTTAAATTCATAGTCTTCCTTCTTGGGTTTTGCTTTTTCATTTTTTATTTATTTGTTTCTTCAGAAGAGATCTTACTCTATTGCACACATTGGTTTGCCTCCTAAGTAACTGGGACTACAGGTGTGGGAACGACTGTAATTGTCTTTTCTCTTTAATTTTTAAATAAACCAAGTCTTTTGTAGAATTTAATGCACTCCATATTCTATAGATTGTTCTTTTGTTTACTGGTGCTGGGACTGGACCTCAGGGCCTCATGCATGCTAAGCAAGTACTGGCTCCTTCTGTTGACATTTTATATATTCATTTTTCTTCTGCCTTACCTCTGAACTTAGACCTGTAAGTTTGATCATATTTAGGTTTCACCTTTGACACAGTTTAGGACGTGATAATGTAAAACATATAACCTCTAGTTCTTTCCTTTGGTCATTTGAGGATTCAAGTGTTTTGACAGACTCATATATTTTGCCAGACTGATAGGCATGAAACAGAATCTCACTACTTTGTATGGGATTGAACCTAGTGTCCTGCACATGTGAGGTACATGCTTTACTACTGTGCTGCATTCCCAGACTCCCTCACTGTAGTTTTAAGTACAATAGTTCTTTAATCCTTTTATTTCCTTTCTATTACCTTTCCCCCATTACATTTATGGTCTTAATGTTAGTCCATGGCTTGGCATTATAACTGGTTGTAGGGTATCCGATGTATCTGCTTAAAATTATGGTTTTAATGACATTAATGTAACAGAAGTATAGTAACTGAAAGCTTTAAAAATAAAATTAGACTTTTATCATGTCTCTTTTCTGCCATGGAATGCATATCTAGTGATTTACTCATTGTTAACCAACTGAGAAAATTGAAATGTCCCAGGTTGATCTCCAAAACCCTTAAATCTGTTCCCACTGCACATATCAGTCACTATTCTTCCCCTCCCTCACATTTCTAGAAACTTTGAAATTCTGTGGTCCTATAAATGTCATCTTCAAATACCTTCTTTTGTTTTTTATGCTTATCTCTAAACCTTTGTCTCAAATTTAGCCTTGATGCCTTTCTTAAACATTTTCTAGCAGTGACATTTCACAGTTCCCTGATTACAAGATATATTCTTTGAGTAAGTACCAAAAGATGGGTATGATAATCTATTGTCTGCCTAGAGGATCTTTTATTATTTCATTTGTTCTCCAAGGTGTTATAAAATAAACACTGTTTAACAACATGCTTAGGTCTTTGTTTCAGTATAAAATAAAACATAGTTTAACAGGTCATTATAAAATTGTTGCGAGTTTTGATAGAAGATGTCAAGCTTACACATTAATGGAACATCATAAAGGTACAGCCTTATATTTGCTTCAAAGATGAGATCATCCCAGAAAACCTCATGTTACACTTGTTTAGTCTGAGAAATATAAGGTTTAAAATTAGATTAGGAATTGGATCCTGACTGACTCCTTCTGAGCTATGTGACCATGGACAAATAAATCACTTAAGCTTTGTGATTTTCTAGTTCCTCAACTTTATAAAGAAAACAATAATAATTTCTCAGTGAGAAAATTGTGAGGTTACAGGAACTGGCAATGGCATGTGTGAGACTCTAAGTTTCATTTCAGCACTGTACTGCAAGATAAGAAAGAGAGTGAGAATAAGAATGAGAGAAGGAAGATGAGGATGAAGAGAAGTAAATGATGATGAAGAAGAAAAAAATAGCAAAGGAATGATGTGAATTCTTAACAGTGTTTAGTTTGTTGTGGAAACTTCATAAATATTCTTTTCCTCATCTTCCCTACAGTGAAATTTTAGTACAGTATCAGGTATACGGTGAAAATAAAAGCCATAGACAGTGTCCTGAAACACACAGGTCATCTACCTGCTTTACCTTAGGACCTTCAGTTAAGCTTGTACTTAGACATTCTTATAACTATACTACCAATTCTCTGTTAGTTAATCAAAAAGAACAGTTTGGCTCTCATTGTTTGATTGTGTGATCATTTTTTATGCCTAGATCTTGTAACCTGAACAATTTCTAAGATAACAATATGGAATATATTAAGCAGTGTTGATTTCTGACTTTTTTTTTAATTCTGCATTATTTCTATCCTTTTTTTTTAGTTTTGCTTTTTTTTTTTAAATTAAGGCCTTTGGTAAAAGATAGAGGGCATAAGGAAGAGACTGTCCCCCAGAGACCTTATTTGTGAAAAGAAGCCCTCTTGCTTCACTTCCTACCACCACCTGTGGTCTCCATCATGCTTTAGGGAGGTTGCTTTGCATGACTGCAAAGTGTGACTGTCCTGTATTTCCTTTGGGGACAGTTTTTGGTCTCTGCATTTCACATGCTGCTTTCTCTGGTACTTCAAGGCAAGGGGTTTTGTACTTGAGCATACACCAAAATACCTTGAGAGTTACTAAGGTACTGAGTTTCTACTTCAGTAAATCTTGAGTGTAGTCTAAGAATTCTTATTTGTAACAAGTTTATTGGTGATGATGTGGCTGTTCGTCTGAGGATCATGCATTGGGATCATTGCTCTAAGGGACTTTTGCTAGGAGGCTTACTACATAAAGATTCATTTGTCCCAGAACTTCAAGCTCCTGGCTCCCATGTTTTTCAGGTGTCCACTCTTTGGACCTAGGCCACACACATATTTCCTTTAGCCTCCTGGAAGCTCATTCGGATGAAGTTTGCCTGAGAATCCTCTGATCATGTATTTGCTCATTCCCTTTGCCCCAAGCCTTCAGGTTAGTCTGAATGAACTTTCCTTCTCCAGCCCTGTTTAGTAACCTTGTTTTTGTTTTCTTTTTTTTTTCTGTTTTTTCAAAAGTCTGCCTCTCTAGTAGCTCTCTAAATGGCATCACCTCTTGCTTCTAACTCTGTTCTGATTTCTCATTTGGTCTCATGATGGTAAGCTCTGGGAAGAGATAAATTTTGTTTAAATCTTGACTCTGCTTCTCCTGAACATGTATGATATTGGGAAAGTCACTGAGTTCTCTGGGACTCAGTTTTGTCATCTGTAAGATTGGGCTGTAAAATTGAAATGGAAAAATGCCCATAAAGAGGCCAACCCTAATGCATGTCGCATAGTAAGTGATCGGCAAACATTACTTTTTATTTTTTATTTTTTACTTTTCTTTCTTCAATTTTCTCACACCTACCCCCTCTCCCCACCCACTACGAAAGAATTCACCATATGCAGGAAAGATAAAACACTGCATCAAGTGCTTTATTAGTATAACTGGACCTAGTAAGTAGGAGGAAAAGACTTTATAGTAAGTGCTATACCATTTTAGAGGAAGGAGAGGTAATTTTCAATGGGTAAATATAAGAATGAATCTCATAAATAACTGGATAACATCTTTGGTACACTTACTCCCACTTATCAAGACAGAAACCTGAATACTATCTGAGATTACTGCCTTCTTTCTATCTACCCTTACTACGTTAGCAAATTCTATCATTTTCATATTCTAACTATCTTGAATCCACCTATTTTTTCATCTCTGCCACCATAACCTTAGTGTGACCCGCCATCATCTCTTAATTGGACCACTGTTATAGCCTCCTCTTGGTTCTTTGTGACTCCACCTTTGCCCCCCAAAATCTCCCCTTTGAATAACAACCAAAGCTGTTTTCTTGAAATGCACACATGATTACAAATCCTCCTTGCTAAAAGCCTCCAGCAGTTACTCACCAAAATTAGAGTAACAAAGAGTTTATTAGAGCCTCTGGATAAGGACGACATTCAAATTGGAGAAATGTTCTTCTTGGGTGTTCATGAGAGCACGTATGGAAATAGCAAGATATGTCATTACATAAAGAGTAAGGTGCAGAAGAGTGAGTGTCTGTAATTATTTAGACATGGATACCCATATATACATATGAAGTATAAAGCTGACTTAGGTGGTGCACATCTGTAATACTAGCAGTTGGGATGCTGAAGGATAAGAATCATGAGTTGGAGGGCATCCTGGACTAAGTAGTGAGTTAAGGCTAGCCTGGGCTACATAACAATATGCTGTCCCAAAACAAACAAGCAAACAAAATATTTATTTATAATAATTATTTTCTTCTGGAAATACTGCAAAATATTATTGGCCACTGTTTCTCATGGATAGGGTAGAGTGGACTGGTTGGTAGGGAGGGTGAGTTTCAATTTTTCATTTTGAACTATTTGGATTTTCAGGCCTCATACATTTATTATCATTATTACTTTCAAAAAATGATATCTAGAAAGTGAGTGCAAAACTACTTTTGTTTCCTTCTTGATATTTCTATTATAAGAAAAAAACCTCACCACAGTTATATTAGGAAAATTAGGGTTGGATGTGGTGGAGCACACCTCCAATCCTAGCAAGTGGAGCTGATGGAGGAGGATTAAAAATTCAAGGGCAGCCTAGGGTTACAGAATGATTCAAGTTTAGCCTGCACTACACAGAGAACCTTTTTTCAAACACTAAACTAAAATAAAATTTTAAGCTTCGTGTAGTGGCACATGCCTATAATCTTAGCACTTGGAAGGGTGAAGCAGAAGGATTACTCTGATTTTGAGGCCAGTCTCGACTATGTAGTGAGCTCAAGGCCAGCTGAACTATGTACTAGCAAATGCAATTTCAAAAAGAAAAGAAAAAAAATTTGTCCTGAGAATCAATGGCAGAGCATTTGCCTAGCATACACAAGGCCTTTGGTTCTAATCCTAGAACCTAGAGTCACCAAAAAAGAACTGTACTGCACTCATGCCAGAGTTCCATCAGTTTGTCAGTTTTCAACGTGCTATTTGTTCTCTCTTAACTTGGTACTTTCTTATATGATCTACCTTACTCAAACACTTACTTATTTATGCTTTTCATTCAGTTTTTGTGTCTTAGCTTAGAAACCCATTACTCCAAAAAGTATTCCCTAAATTCTGTGCTGCTGGGTTAGATATTTCTGCCATATGCTATCACATCACTCTGTACATCAAACTATAATTTATTAAAACTTCTTATTTAACTGTCTCTCCCCACAGCCTATAATCAGAGATCTCTAGGACAAGGGATAACACTTTTCTTACTCCTACTGCAGCTTTGAAGCCTAGCACAACATTTCATACAGATGGTGCTCAATAAACATGTGCCTGATGAATAAGTACATGTCTTATAAAAGAATAAGTAAGATAGCCTGTGAACTGAGCATCGTGGTCACCAAATTCTATTTCAGAAAAACTGCATTTGTAAGCTTCACTTTTGAAAGATGATTAGGATAAGGCTTTTCAGTTTGCAGGTTGATTTCGCTGTACCTGACAGTTTCACTAATAAGTCTGCTTCCAAGGGAATATGTGTATATCATTGCCAGTTGCTTTCCTGTCAAAGTGACTCATTATAATTGGCCTAGTCCTGTTCCTATAAGCATCTAATCTCTGAAATCACTTGGACAATATTAGTTTAGAGCAGTGAATAGAAAGAGGTATCTGAAATCATGGAAGGCTCATGCCAGGACCTGAATTATAAAAGAACTTTATAGATGATCAAATACTAATAGCCCTTGAATTCTTCAATTTTTGATTTGGGTACCAGAAATCAAACTCAGGACCTCACACTTTCGAGGCAGGCTCAAATTCTTTAATTTAATTGAGAGGAAAACAGTACTGCCAAAGTCATTCCTGGAATCTATTATTACCCTGATTCCATCACTCTGATAAGAATCCAACAAAAACAAGAAAATAACAGGCCAAACACTTTTATAAATATAGACATAAAAATCCTAGACAAAATGTTGTCAAAAAGAATGTAATGCATTGCTAAAAAGATCATACATTATGACCAAGTTGCCTTAATCCTAGAGATGCTAAGATGGTCCACCACACATAAATAAATAAACATAATACATCACATTAACAGAAGCAAGTAAAAAGTCACATGACTATCTCAATAAACGAACAAACGTTTGACAAAGTCTATTGTTCATTCAAAAAATTCTAAAGAAAATGTGTATAGAAAGACCTTACCCAAAACTAAAAAAAACTGTTTTCAGCAAATCAATTGCCAACATCGTATTGAATTGGAAAGAGCCCAAATTTTTTCTTCTAAAATCAGAAATAAGACAAAGATATCCTCTGCCACCACTCATGCTCAATATAGTACTCATGACATTAGCCAGAGCATCAGACAAGAGAAAGACAAGAAGAATATGTATAAAAAAGAAGAGGTCAAATTATCATTACTTGCTAATATGATCCTTTACATAGATAAGCAAAAAGTTTCAACAGAAAACTCCTATAATTGATAAGCAAATTCAGCACTGCAGCAAGATGCAAAATCAACACAAAAATAGTGTCCCCGTACACCAAAAATGAACTCACCAAGTAATAAATCAGGAAAAATATTGTCTCAGTTACTTTTCTCATTGCTGGAACAAAATACCTGAAACCCAAAGTTGAATGAGGAAAGGTTCATTTAGCTCACAGTTTGTAAAGATTTCATAATTGGCTGGCTCCAAGGCAGGGTGGCATCACAGAGAAATAGTTCATGAATGATAGAAGGTAGCAAAGCAACAAGGGATAACCACAGCCCTTTCTATCCCTTGTATCTTATCCAGGATACTTACGGCAGGTGGTACTCACATCCTTAATCCTTGTGCCTCTGATTCTAGCATTAAAGCATTAATCAATTCCAGTGTCTCACACTCTAGATCCAGTCACCTCTGAAAAAGCCCTACGTATGACCACATGAGGTTTTAATGGATATCTAAACAAAAACCATAACAAATACCATTCACAGTACCATCAAGAAAAATTATGCTTAATAATTAACCTAACCAATGAAGGGAAAGATCTCTACAACAAAAACTAGAGTAGTCTGAACAAGAAAGTCAAAGAAAATATCAGTTCCTGGATAGACAGAACAAATACTGTAATAATGGCCATACTTTCAAAGCTTATAGATTAAATGCAATCCCAATCAAAATACCAGTAGCATTCACCACAAAACTAGAGAAAATTATCCTAAAATGCATATGGAACCAGAAGGTATCCAGAATAGAAGAAGCCATACTGGGCAACAACAGCAAAGTTGGAAGCATCATAATCCCAAACTTCAAGTTACACTAAAAAAGGTACAGTGATTAAAATAAAAAACAAAACAGTATGATATTAGCACAAAATCAGACATGTACACCAATGGAATAGAATAAAAGAAGCAGAAAAAATTTTAAGCACATTCAGACTTTTGATCTAAGGCAAAGATTGCAAAACATTAACTGGAAGAAAGGTATCCTGTGTGGCAAACAGTGCTGGGAAACTAACTATACCTAGGCAGAAGATTGAATCTAGGCCCAAACCTCTCACCATACACTAAACTAAATCAAAGAACTAAATATTAAAACAGAAACATTCACCCTGATGGAAGGAAAAATAAGGAAATCTTTTGAAGGCATAAGCAAAGTCTTTCTTAATAGAATCCTAATTGCACATGAAACAATTTTATCAATCAACAAATTGGATTATGCCACATTAAAAATCTTCTGCACTTCAAAGAAAACAACCAACAGAGTGAAGATATAATCTACAGAATGGGAAAAACCTTGCCAGCTACTCCTCAGACACATGACTAATATCAAGAATATATAACAAAACTCAAAAAAGAGAAGTCACATTCTCCTAAAATAAAAGGCATAAAAAGGGAAACTGGACTGGATAGACAATTCTCAGAGGAAGAAGAAAAATGTCCCATAAATACATGAAAACTGTTCAAGATCATTGGACAAAAGAGAAATGCAAATTAAAACAACACTGTGATCTTGTCTTACTCCAGAAAGAATGACTATCATTAAGAAGTCAAATAATAACAAATGCTAGTGTGGGAGCAGGAAAAAAGGAACACTTTTACTTTGTTAATGTGAATATAAATGAGTATAATCATTACAGAACACTGTATGGAGACTCCTCAAAAAACTAAAAATATAGATTCCATTTGACCCAGCTGTTTCCCTCTTAAGAATCTTCCCAAAAGATTTAAAGAGATTATTTTATACTGGTACATCCATTCCCATGTTTACAGCTATGCAATTCATAATAGCTGTCTTGGTTACTTTTTACTGGTTGCTGAGACAAAACACCTGACACCTAAAATTAGGGAAGGAAAGGTTTATTTAGCTTACAGGTTTTGGAGGTTTCAGTCCACAATCAGCTGGCTCCAAGGCAGGGTGGCATGGCACAGGAACAACACTTCAAGGCAGCAACTGAACAAAAGCAGCCAAAGTAAAAGGAGCAAGAGCCAGCCTCTTCTCCTCCCTTATATAGTACACAGGACACCCCCCCACCCCCCCACCCCCAGGGTGGGTGTAGCATCCACAAACATCCTTGCTTTCCTTTGCAGAGGATGTTTACAAAGTAAGACCGCTGACTCTCTCAGTTAAACTTCTGACCTTCTCAAATTGTAACAATGACCAGGTAACTGTGCTCTACACCCCAGGATGTAGAGCTGCTGAGTTACTTAATTAAGCTGCTAGACTTCTCAA